>PCDI01000003.1:199774-382614 GCA_002778195.1 Raffaelea ambrosiae
AAAAAAAAAAAAAAAAAAAAAGAAAAAAAATAGAACGTCACGCAGGGCTTGCAGACGTACAAAGACAAGGGTGATCAGCGTAAACACCATAATGGCACGGCCCTGGCTCACGGTCTCTTCGGCCTGCTGGACACCGTACCAGGCCTGGACAACACCGGCCTGCTGCTGCTTGAGGCCGAGAAGGTCGTTGACCTGCGATCGTATGTCTGTCAGCGCGTGTTTTGCAGAGGGGGCAATGCACTGCCCCAACGTACGCTCTGGGCGGTGCTCTCGGCGGACGTCTTGAGCAGCTGCAGTTCCTGGATGCGATCGTCGACGTCCGCATTCAGCTCCGACGCGGACGCGATGAACCAGTTCTGGACGAGCTCGCGCTCGCGGATGTCCGACAGCTCCTCGCGCGTCAGCCTCTCGCGCAGCTTCTCTTTTCGGATCTCGCTGAAGAATGCCCGCATCTGGCTGGAATACGGACTTTCCGCGGTCATGCTGTCAAAGTAGGGCTTGGGCAGGCCCATGGGGCTGTTGGCACCCGAGGACGGGACGCCCCGCTTGTCCTCGCCTGCGGGCGGCGACAGCAGCTTGTCCTCGACGGCCAGAAACGGGCTCAAGATGTCCTCGGCATGCTTGGTGAAGCGCTTGATGATCTCCTGCTGCTTGCGGTTGATGTGCAGCATAATGTCCAGCTCCTCGATGATGTCCTTGATCTCGCGCTGCACCTTGCCCTCGTGCTTGATGTCGAGCAGCGAGATCTGCACATCGTTGACGTTGATGGAACTCGGGATCGACCGGTACAGCTCCGACGCCATGTCGGTCCAATGCCAGACCCGTTCAAACGACGTGGTTTGTTTGTTGGTCTTGGGGGGGGGGGAACGAGCATGGGTTAGTGTTTGTGTGCATGTTCTGCCTGCCGCGATTCTTTTTTTTCTCTGTTGTCCCGCGTGTCGACTTACCACGTTGCCAATGGCTTCGGAGAAAATGTCCATCACTTGCGGAATGTTTTCCTATCGACGCGTTAGCAGCGGCCCAGGGGCCCTACGAAACGGGATGCCCACGCACACTGGTCTTGGTGCGATCAAAGAAGGTGTTGGAGCATTCGTCCAGGATGACCAGGGCAATGTCAAACGCGGAACGGAACCGGTTGTTGCGCGCCGACTCCGACTTTAGCCGGTTGCGAATCGACCGGTGCACGCCCGAGTTGTCAATCTTGTTGACGCCATAGCGGCGGGGAAAGCTGGTGATGATGGTTTTCTCGTCCAGCACCCACATCCAGAGCTGGTCCACCATGACGACGCGCGACACCTTGCGGATGTCCTCGCGGCAGTGGTCGCAGGTGACGTGCTTGCCGGCCTTGCCCTCGTCGGGGAGCGCCGAGGCCATGCTGCCCGAGCGCTGGCTCTCGTAGGACGGCTCCACGTTCTTGCCGTTCTCCGCCGAGCCCCGTCCATACAGGCTGCCATGCCCGCCGTCCATGTGGCCGGGATCCGTGATGTCCTCTGTGTTCGGGGCCTCCGGCAGATGGATCGCCGGAGCCGGTCCTGCGCTTCGCGCCCTCGTGGAAAGACTTCGCAGCAGCGACGCTGTCTCTCGCTGTGCTGGCTTCTTGTCTTCTGCTTCGTACAAGGCGGGCTGCGGGCCGTTGCCGGCACCGTGCTCGGGACAGGACCACGAGTACACAATGTCCTCGTCCGGCTCGGGGGGGCGCTCCTGGCGCGCACGCCAAAGACTCTTGGGTTTCGTCGCCCTCTGGCTCTCCGTGTCTTGTGTCTTCCTCTTCCAGGGAAGGAGACGGTGTGTGTTTTTGGGGTTCGCCCGGGTGCCGCGGTACACCACCTGGTCGCGATCGCGCGTGCGCGTGGAGCGCAGCGTCCAGAAATGCGACTGGTCCAGGGTGCGGCGCGGGTGGAGAGGGGCCGTTCCAAACAGATACGTGCTGATCATGCGCTGGTCCCGGTAGGTGGACATGCTCTCGTACAGCCGGGCCGCATCGAGCAGGAACTGGGCCAGGGGGCTGTCCACGATCACGCGCCCGTACTTGTTGATGCGGAACAGGGGGTGTCTCTTCTTGCCCAGCATCCCCAGGGTGGCATGCTCGAGCGACAAGGGAGCGTGGTAGCCCGCCTGCTTGACGTTCTGCACGACGAAGTTCGGCAGCGCCGTGGCCCGGTCCAGGACAACAATGCTGCCCGGGTGGTGGCCGGCTTCCGACCGGAGGCCTTGGCGTTCCCGCTTCCGCAGATCCGATTCTGTCTCCTTGGCCCTTTTCTGCTTCTCACGGTGCGCTTCCGCTTCTTCGTCGATCATGTGGGCAATGGCTTCCCGTTTCCTGTCGGTTTCCCAGTGAAGATAGGGCATCTTGGGGGGAGAGGGGGGACGCGTTAGCAGCGCATGCCTTTTGCACAGAGAACGCAAGCACGGGGCCGCCCGGACTCACGAAAAGAACCATGTTCTTCGGCACGTCCTCGGCCGTGTCGTTTCCTATGCACGTCAGTCTTGTGGGGGCACGGGATCGGGACGAGCAACGCCAGCGGTGGCGGACATACGGGCCGAGACCCTCTCGCAGATGGGCCTCAGGTGGCGGGCGTGCACGCGGTTGTCGCCCCCGACATGCTGCTGGCCACGCCAATACTGCGGCCGCAGGAGCATGGAGGCCACCGAGCTGCTCGACATGCCATAGGGCGAGTCCAAGTCGGGTCTTTCGCGGTCGTAGTACTGTCCTATGATTTCCTGTCGCGGGGCGTGTCAGCTCTCGCGCTTCTGTTCTAGCAAAGTCGCCAGCAAAGGCCTACTTCGATCCACTGTGACCATGTTAGCAAAAAAACTCGGCCCACGTCCCACGTGGGATCCCCGGTCGTTACGCACATGCATGTTGTTGGCCGGGACGTGAAGATAGCGGACTTCGTTCTCGTCCCGGTCTTTCTTGAGTATGCGGTCATCGTTCAGGATGTACTTGAGGGCCACGCGTTGATCCGGAAATCTCTCCTTGATTTTGTCGTTGACCTCATGGCCCAGGTTGTGCGGCTGGAGTCCCGAACCCGGCTCGGACTTGAAAGCAATAATGTAGGCATTGACATCTTTCTCCAGGTCGTATGCGGCAATTCCGTCATCGCCGGGCTGGCTTCCCGAGCTGCCGTCTTCGGCTGCACCGGCGTCGCCCCCGTCCGGCTCGTCGTTCTCAAGGCTATTGTTGTTCTCGTTGATAAACTTGACCAGGTCTTCCAGATCACGGTAGTGGGGATGCTGTGCTTGGCGCGGGGGGCAGAAATCGGCGGACAGCTTGGCCTCCTGCCGCCCGAGCCTGGCATCGCGTTCCTGGCGCCACCGCCTCACCTCCGCTATACCCGTTTGATAGGCGCGCTGGCTTTTCCATGCCATGTGGCTATTTTCCACATCTTCAACGAGGCTGGTGCTCTTAGCATCATCTGGGTCTGTGTTGAGCGAATCCAGTCTCGAAGGAGAGAAGAGTCCTCGGCTGGTTTTGGCCGGATGGCGATGTCTCGTCACAGCGCCCGACACAATCTTTGGCTTCTCCTTGCTGATCGCCTTCCGAACGACTTGAATCCGCTTGAGCTGGGCAGCTATCGAAACGGCCACCAGGTACTTGCGTTCCAGCAGCTTGCTGTCGGTGTCGTCCTGAAAAGTCCCCCACAGCTCTTCATCCAGGAAGAAGTCCTTTCTCTGGCTCATCTTGATGCAGCCCATGTAGTGCGTCAGGTGGTCTTTGACACTCTTGCCATCGTGTGGGAGCGTGGTGAGACATGTTGGCTGCTCCACGACATAGTCGCTGTAGTAGAAGTTGGAAGGAGCCGAGTAGAGTTGGGGGTCCGATGCCGCCGAATCCCGTCGAAAGCCAAATGCAGACAACTTGTGACGGTCTAGTTGCAGAGGTGCTGGAGTCATGGTGCCGCTCGAACAAGATGAATGGCAAGATGATGAGCGAGGTTCTTTGGCAGCCCAAGGCTCGGAGGAAGAGGCGAAGCAAGCACTCTTAAGTAGAAGACAACGGGGGCCGTTTGTTTTCCTCCCCGTCTGCAGAGCCTGATGGGGTGTATTTCCACGTACATAGTATGAGCACTTCCTGCCTCAGAGCCAACAAGCAGAACTCGGGAAATCACAGACACAGCTTGCAGGACTGTGTGTGGTGCATACAGGCTAGCCATTGGACGTGCAGGGGTTTCTTGCGAGCTCCATGCCGTCTAGAGTGGCCCAAGCGGAACCCGCTCCTACTGTGACCACCGTGCAGTTCGTGATGCAGCGGGGCTGGGTTTCGCAAGCTGCAGCTTATTACATCACGGCCCGTTCTGGCGACCAATTGTGTCCGCATGCAGCAAACGGGCGTTTTACGGCGCAGATAATGCTGTCTGTTGGAGGACAAGGGGGGGGGAGGGTCATTTGTATTTTCGAATAATCCTTGCAACCCGCGCCGGAAATGGAATAGTATGCACACCTGGCCAACGACCAGTCACACACTACGGTCGGAGGACAAGGCTGGGAGTCTGTAAAGTGCCAGCCTAAGATCCGCCGCAAGAAGAATGGTGCAGGAACCCTGGTGCTTGTATCGTAGACAATGGCAGCCATAGGAAATGTTGCTTGGCTGTAAATCTAAATATACCCGAGTCTTTCCGCTAGAGATGGCGCACACGATCAGACTGAGTGGTTTTTGGGGGGGGAACCGGGGGGTTCCTTCGTTTGCTGCTGATGTAACTGTAGACTATCACAGTGCGATGGTGAAGTGCTGAAGGGCCTCCTCTAGCAAAGCCTGCGCAAGTCGTATTTTCTCCGTGGCCCAAAAAAGAAGCCGAAAGAGACCACGTTGGACCATGTATCTGTTTTGTCTACCGCCTTCTCGATAACCGAATAGCACACTGTTACCACCATTTCGGACTCGCGCACTTACCAAACGGGGCTCTTCTTCATGTAGGCATACGTTTTCATCTTCCGAGTTGGATTTTTAATGTTTCTTACTTCCTTCCAGCTCATGTGTTACCTCCTTCATTCACTCGCCCTATTTCAATCTCGTCACGGGACCTGCAAATGTTGTCGTACTTCTTTCCAAATATCCCTCCTGCGTCTCTGCTCCAGCCCTGCTTCTTCATCTTCACAGTCCAAAACTCCATGGCCATACGGTCCGTCGGCAGATCTGCCTGCAGACCGCCATCGTCTAGTTTCGCATCATTGTAGCAAATATCTGCCTGTTCCGGTCCCAGCTGAGACGCCAGCACGACCACAAGCACCGCTACCATCCGCTCGCCGAAGCCAAAGTAGGCCGGGCACAAGTGTGGCCGTGCACCAAAGGGAATGTAGGCCTGGGACTGGGAGACGGACAGTTGTGAGTTGTCGAAGCGGGCCGGGCGGAAAAGATGGGTATCCGCGCCCCAGATGGCTGCATCACGGTGAAGACCTTCGACGTCGGAAGCGATGGTCTGATCGGAGCAGAGACTCTCGGCCCGGTAGATGCGCTTCGACGAGGGAAAGAGCCGCAGTCCTTCCTGGGAGTCAAAATGAAAGAAGCCAGCCAGTGTTAGTATGCTAAGAAATGTTTAAAGATCGTTTGTTCCCCCCCCCCTCCAAAAAAAAAAGAATGAAGAGACTTCTTATGGCACCGGTACCTTGGAAATCTGGAAAAGCTCTTTCTCAACAGGATCTCGAGTCCCCAGACAAGAACGTATCGCATCTCGGCGTCCGGGCTGCAGCACGTCTGGCAACACTTTGCTGCGGTGGCACGCTGCCACAAACGTCAGCAAGACAACCCGCCAGAGCGTCTCGTATGCCGGTAGAAGCAGGGCCAAGGCCGCCTGAGGTGTCAGGTCGGGCTGTTGGCCACGCTGAAGAAGCCGGGCAAGGGCCGAGTTGAGGGCCGCAGACTGGGACACGATGCCATTCTTGGATCGCACCCACTGCTCGTTGATTTCGCTGCATACAGTAGTCACGTCCATGTCGTCCCCCTGCTCGTCACAATCGGTGGACGGTGGCACCGCAAGGAGAATCTGCAGCACCAGGCGAAAGCCGAGGCGGCGAGCGAGCGGTCCCAGATTCAAACACTGATCCTGGGGCTGGGCCTTCTGAATGTCCCGCTGAAGGAGATCCTCGGCAGTGTCATACGCGTTCTGCCAGTGTGCCGGTGTGGCTGTGCGGTTGAGAAGGCGAGTGGCTTTTGCCAGAAACTCCTTATGGAAGGCGGGGTCTGTCGTCGTCAACGAGTTATGTATACCCATGGCGTGGACTAGACGCTTGTTGGGTCTGGCACGCAGAGCAAGGCGGCCGGCAAGAGTGCTGCCATCCCCGGTGAAAGAAAAGTCGACTATCTGCCGGGCTCGGAGGGCACGTTGGGAAACTCTATTGCGAGAGCCGATCAACGCGATGTGATTCATCATGAGGACGAGAAAGGTGACAGCAAGCAGGGCGACCTGGGCGGGCATACCACTCTATGGTTAGTTTTCCTGAGGAAAGCGTTTGTAGACAGATCGGTGCAGCTCACAATGAACACGATTGTCCGAAGCCACGAGGACGCCATACCAAAAGGAACACTGGAGGGAGGTTCAGGCATGTTGTGTCTTCGGTGGGATAGGTATAAGACGGGTGCGTGTAGATGATATAGAAGGGAAGGTCGCTGGGATACGGTATATGTCTAAGGAAAGACGGGATCCTCGATCGGTTTGAAAGGCGAAAATTGAGTAGCAGAACACGGCAGTTTCTCCCAACAGAATATATGAGTTGCCCAGACGCGATGACACTTTTGTCTGTTCACTCTGCTTGAGGTGGAAGTGAAAACAGATATGCAAACGGACGCGGTGATTCAGCACGCCGTTGGGCTGGACGGCAGAGGTATCACAGAGGACCCGAGAGTATGACAGAGGCCCCGAGACAGCCGCATCTCCAAAAGTGTTTTGTTTTGTTTGGCAGCAATTGCACCCCCTTCCCCCCGGTAGGCCTCAGTGGGTTCGAGAGGCCCTCCCAACCTGCTAATGTCGACAACTGAGAATGGTACGAGGTGCATGGAATTCCAGCCACAAGCCACCACTAGGTGCAGACAATAAACCCCTGTATGGAGAAAAAACACAGACATTAGAGCCATTCGACCAGCATATTAACAAATTTCAAGCCTCGTAGTAAAACCGTTTCGAATGCCTATTTGACAACTGTCAAACGAAATTGAACTTCAAGCTGAAGGCAACTAAGTAAAAGCTAGATTCCATACAAAAACAGTGAATCTAATAGATTCTTAAACCTCACTTAGCATTGCATCCTTTGTAAGCTTGCCTTGCCCCGGTTTTCTGTCTCCACGCACGCAGCGGCGGAAAACTGGTCCGTGCTACCTTTAAGATTTAGGCAGCGCCCCCAAGCTTGGCCATCACCACGTACTCGCCGCAACCAATCGTACACACCCCGAAACATCGCGAAGCATCAAACCATGCACTCCAGGCTTCTTCTGTCCGCCGCCCTTGCCGGCCTCATTGTCTTTGCCTGTGCCTCGATTCTCGGCATGCTCCAGCGCAACGGCACCGCGGCTCTGCTTCAAGACCTCAGCGAGCTGCCCGGCGGGCCCTTGCCGGATGCCCTCGACCGGCCCAGCCGGGACCGGTACACCGGCATCGCCGTGCTCGACGGCCTGCTGCAGACCCTTGTTCGCTTCTTCTACCCGGTGGCCAATGGCCTGCACCCGTCCGTGTCGCTCTTCTCGCTGGTGTTTTGCGGCCAGGTGCTGTCGCTGCACACGCTCTTCGTGCTCGAGGGCATGCGGAGCGGGAACGCGTCCACAATGTTCTGGTAGTGAGTCTCCCCGTCGCCCAGCCCGCTAGCAACGAGGCCACCGGCGCTCACGCAAACCCGAAGCACCACCCTATGGACCCAGCTCTACCAACTCGTGCCTGTGGGCGTGGTCGCGCCCATCTACACGCTGCTGCACGTCTGGCGCTCCCCAGTCTCGCAGCCGCCGCCGCCGCCGCCGCCGGCGTCTTCCGGCGCTCGGGCCCAGGCCGACTCGCGCTCCGACAACCCCGTGCGCATGCGCAGCGACATGCTGTCGGGCTACGTGCCTGCCCTTGTCCTCGGCTTCGTTGTGCCCACCGTTCTGGCCGGCTGGCCGGGACTCGTGGGCCTCGGCGACTTTGCCCACCACCAGGGCACGCTGGCTTTGTGGCAGGCGTTCCCCACCTGGGTGGGCCTTGGCTTGCTCGTCTCGCGCGCGGCCGCAGGCCTCCTCGCGCGCGGCCGCCCAGCAGACACCGCGCGCCAAGACGCCAGCCGTGCGCGCTTCACCTACTGCACAATCTTGACTCTCACGGCCGCCGTCCACCTGACGTTGATAGGCTGCGTCGTATTTCCACAATGTCTCCAATGGCTGTACCCCGATCTCGACGTCGCGGGCATCACTCTCGCCAGCGTCTTCGCGCCCATGTCCGTTGTCCACCCGCACGCCATTGCGAACGCTGCAGAGGGAATCTTGACGTTGCTGCAATACGACATGTACTGCTCAACCTCGGCCTTGCTTCTCTGGTCGCTGTACCAGGTCTACGTTGTGGAGGGGAGCGTGCTTGCCGTCGCTCAAGCAACCGCCAAGTCGGCCCTGCGGGCCATTGCCGTGGGCCCCGCCGGTGCCGCCCTGTGGAACATCTGGGACCGCGACGAGATCGTGCAGGCGCGTTTGGGGGGCCTGGCAGACGAGAAAAAGACAGAGTAAGAAGCCATTCTCACGGGAGCCAATCAAGGAGGAGCCTGCCATTCCCCACCCATGCACAGATGGATCGAACGAGGGGGGAAAGCAAATCGGTGCAGAGTGGCCGTGTCCGCACGGTGCTGCTTTTACAATCGTTCTCTCGTATTAATATATATTATGGTCTAGAGTCTCTTGTCGACTCGTACTCGCTCATAAGATCATGACTGACTATGTGGTCTGTGCATGCCCGTCTAGTTTCCGTCGTACTCAAATATGGTGCTGAGCTGTGCCTTCTGGTAGCCGGCGCCCAGAGCCAGCTGCAGCAAGATGCGGGCCTTTTGCGGGTTGAGGAATCCGCCGCCGTAGCCCGCGTCGACGCCCGGCTCCACGTAGCCGTCCATGGTGCGCCGCGAGTACACCACGGCCGTGCCCTTCTCCTCGGCCAGCTGCTCGACGACGGCTTTGCCGGCGTCCGTCCAGCCGCCCGCGCCCATGCCGGCGAGCACGAGGCCCTTGGCGCCCGACGAGACGGCGGCGGCGGCCAGCTTGGGGTTGAGGTCCTGGTGGCCGTACAGCACGTCGACCTGGGGCAGGCGGGTGGTCTGGGTGACGTCAAAGTACTGCTTGCCGATGGGGGTGGTCGGCTGGAAGTAGAAGACGGGCTTGATGTCGACAAAGAAGCCGAGGAAGCCCATCTCGTAGGCCTTGAAGGTGTCGAGCGCGTTGGCGTTGGTCTTGGTGGCGTACCAGGCGCTGAGGATGCGGTCGTTGAGGACCACCATGGTGCCGCGGCCGCGGGCGCTGGACGCGCCGGCCAGCGTGACGGCCTCGAGCAGGTTGATGGGCCCGTCGGCGCTGATGGCCGTGGCCGGCCGCATGGCGCCCACAATCACGACGGGCTTCTCGCTGCGGATGGTCAGGTCGAGGAAAAAGGCCGACTCCTCGAGCGTGTCGGTGCCGTGGGTGATGACGACGCCCTGGATGGCGGGGTCGTCCAGCTCCGCCTGCACGAGCTTGCTGAGCTTGAGCAGGATCGCCGTGGTGATGCTGCCCGAGTCGACATTGGCCACCTGCACGCCCCGCACGTTGGACACGTTCCAGAGCTCCGGCACGGCCTCGATCAGCAGGTCCACGCCCAGCGCGCCGGCGTCGTACCCTGTCGTCTGCGCGGACGTGCTGCCGGACCCGGCAATGGTGCCGCCCGTGGCAAAGATGGTGATGTTCGGCAGCGAGGCATTGAACTGCTGGTAGTCCGCCGTGGAACGCTGAAAGAGGACCGGGTAGGGGCGGGCGACAACAGCCCGCGGCACGAGCGCCGCGAGGGAGAAGAGGAGAGCGGAAGCAAAGGCATGCATCGTGGGAAAGAAGAAAAAAGGGTGGGGCGGCACGGTCCGGCTGATTGTCTCAAAGTGCACGTGGGCGTACGTCAAGCCAACATGACTTCATTTCCAGAAAACGAGGACCGGCACTTTATATGAGCTGGRGGGGGGGGGGGGGGGGGGGGGGGCAGGAAAACGAAGACCCTCTCTTTTATCTTTGACATAATATTTTACGCACGTTTTTGTTCTTTATCAGACGTAGCCATGATCATAGTTGTTGGTTGCTTGCCAATGCTTCTAGGCGTCCTGCCAAGGTACCTTTTTTTTTTGTTCTCCTCCATGGCATTCGGCTGGACCTGCAGGAGGGACCGCCTAGAATTGCTGGGAAGTAGAAGAAAGGCGCTGGAAAAGCGGGCTTGGCACCGTGCTCTTATCTCGGGATTTCCACAAAGTGTAGATAACATAATTACCCCATGTCCACACGAACGGCGACTGTCATCATGGTGAATAAAGACGAGTTTGTGCTTATCCTGCACACCGGAACTTCCGGACTGGCCACAACCCACTGTGTGCCTTACCGCGGCCGGCCACGCCAACATCGCCATCGCCCAAGATACGGACATCCGCAGCATACGCAAGGAAAGTCAGGAATGGTTAAGACGTCGGTCGAGGCGGGCCCTTTAGTATGTGGAGTGGTACGAGCACCATTATTAGACCGTCGAGGGTGGCCTGTTGGCTTCGCACGGCGTGAATTCTGGGAGTGCATGTCTCCCGGCACCGAAGACTAGGTAGCACGAACCGCACAATACTGATCAAGTTTCTGCGTATCTGCTTCTGTGGCACACGGCCTTTGCTCCAACTGAGCGCACGTGGATGTAAGCAGTTTGCCCGTACCGATCCAGTAGAGAGAGGGGTCCGGGGGGCGCTAGCGGCTCGAGAGAAGAAGTGGGATCCGGCAGGAGAGTCGCAGCGAGGTGGTGTTGCCGGCCGGTAGCGCCGAACGCTGAATGCGGTGAACACGTTGTTCTTCTGGGAAGATAAGGCCGCAGAGAGGAAATGGAAAATCACGCAGCGGACAGTTACCCGGTAGATGGCTTTCGTGTAAGTGAAGCCATTCGCATGTGTTTTTGCGTTGTTTTTACCTTTTTACCATTTTAACGACTCGATATTTCCGAGACGCTAACCGTATTTGGATCGTCCATGACATCTTGCAAGTAACAAGTAACGAAAGCGGCTGACCCCGGCGTCGTTGAGCGTTGTTGTTTTCTTTGCTATGGCTTGTCTGAATCAATACGTGTATCGAAAGTTCTTGTTCTCTATATCCGTCTTGTCTTCCCTTTCTGCTCGCAGCCCAAGTCGAACCGTCGTGTCTACCGTGCCATACGTAGTATCTCGACGCTTGTTCTCGATGACGCAAAGAATCAAGTATAGAATGCTGCTAGCTGCCATAAGAGCAAACGCAAACATCAGGGCAGCGATCCCGAGTGGATACGTGGGTGATTGCCGAGAGAGAAACAGCTGCGGTCCCACAATGTTACCGACGGCTGCGCCAAAAAAGCAAAAAAAGAAAAAGAAAAAAAAACAGAGGTTAGCCAGTTGAGCCATTCATGCAACATGGCCCTTTGCTTCCATATACGAGTGTGGAAATCTCAGTGTTTGCGTACCGTAGAGAATGGCAGCCATAACGGCCATGAAACTTTTCTTCGTGGTTCCGGCAACATTGGACGATTGCAGACTCAGCATGAAAACCCAGGGGACATTGTAGAAACCCATGAGATATACGCCGGCCAGCGAGGCGTCCCTGTACGCCTGGACATCCAGGCTGTGAACCATGACTGCCCCCGCCAGTCCGATGATGGACGACACAATCGAAAAGGCACAGCGCACATTGGGAATGAGAAAGGAGACGGCGGTACAGACTGCCCCTCCGACCATGGCGACGGCTGCTTGGGGCGTGGCCATCAAAACTGTTTTTGTCTGGCTGAAGCCGTACCCGGATATGATCAGGGGATTGAAGTTGGTGATGCCGGCGTTGGCTATGGCGTATCCGAACACGCACAACCATATGCAGTAGCACTTGGGGTCGTACAGTGTCTCCAGAACTTGCTTCGCGTTGAATCGCTTTGGAGAGGACGTTAGAAAGATGCAAGAGAATGAGCGTAAACCCTATCCAGGGCCGAACGCGATTCGCGATCTGCCGAACAAGACTTACCTTGTGCGTTTCCACGCCCGTCTGATTCGAAGTCAGCCGTAGAATTGCTAGCTTTTTCTCCTCTTCGTCGAAGAACCAAGCCTTCGACGGAGTGTCCGGCAAGGCAAAGAACACGACCACCCCGACACCCATTGTCACGGCCCCATAGATAATGAAAATGTACTACATTCCCTCTCAGCATATGCACAATGGTTCGGATTCCTATTGTACGAAGGCATTGAGAAGAAGGCGTACCAAATAGCAGGGGAAATTCACCAACCTTCCAAGTGGACAGTGGCCCGTCGATTTTGCCAATGGCATACGAGAGGATGCCACCGAAGATGCCGGCAAATGTATTGTACCAAAACGCCGTACGTAGGGGCTGTTCTTCGCGTCGATACCACATGGAGTTTATGATGAGCATGCAGGGTAGCAGAGAGGCCTCGAAGACGCCAAGAAGAAACCGGATAGTTGCCAGGCCGCCAAAATTGTGGCACGCGGCCATCAGACATACGGCCACTCCCCAGAGAACAAGGCACACCCCGACGTATTTGCCAATGGGCACCTTGGTGATGAGCCAGAGATTGGGGAACTCCATGACTAGATACCCAAAATAAAAGATGCTGCCGAGCCAGCTGTACTCCTGGCTCTTCAGGTTCGCATCTTCCCTGATGCCGAACACGGCCGCGTAGCCCAGACCGTTCTACCATGCAATGTCTTTTTGTTAGCAATCTGCTACGAGGTGTACGAATTGCATTTGTAAGCAATGCATTCAAAAGAGCTAACCTTGTCGAGAAAAGCCAGAGTCATACTCAGGGTGATCAAAGGCATGATGACCAGGTCAGTCTTGCGAAGTACACGTCTGGCTTGCTCTTTGGTCAACTGCGTCTCGGCGTCAACCTCGCCATTCTCCTGTGAAAATTTCCGCTGGACGCCCGTCATTTCGACGGAGCGGCGTCTCTTCTCAGATGTATCGACAGCCATGGGGTGGGATGTTTTGCTTCGTCCTTTGAGAGATTGAAGAAACTGCCCAGCAGAGATTCAAGAAGTTGCAGATCAACTATGAAGCTGCTATGACTGCCCCATACAATGACAAGTAAAAAGGATTTCAAGCGCCTCCGAGACCACCAGCGGATTGACATTGTAGAAACATCAAACGTTTATACAAAGAACAAAGGAAGCGACAAGAAGGGGGACTACGGCTCGGTGCTCCCCGAGCTAATCTCGCAAGGGCCGAGATGACGGCACCTGGAAGTCAGTACCTGTAAATCAGTGGAGAATCAAATTCGCAAATCCTACTCGTAGATCATATGATTGGAACCGGCAGCCACCCGGTTCGGACCTGCACCCCAGTTATGCAGTACAGTTGTATTTCAAGACTCGAACCTGTATCGGGAACATGCATGCGCATATGCGATGGCACATTCACCGCGAGTTGGGGCTGGCAACCGCACATTGTGCGGCCAAATAATGCGATCAATTCATTCTCACAGCCATCATTCTACGATGGATTTTCTAAGAAGCGAAGGTCTCGGGGCCGTGTCACGTCGGCCATAATGTCATCCCTGGATCTCTCCACGTCTCTCGCCACTTCTTCCGCGTACCACTGCTGTATCCGTTCGGTCAGCGGCCCTCTCCCCCCGTCACCGATGTTCCTCCCGTCAATCTCCGTGACGTGAAGCTGCGAGGGAAACGTCCCGGTACAGAAGGCCTCGTCGGCACCCCAGGCCTCAGTCAGTGTGAAGTCGAGCTCGCGCACCGTGATGCCCTGGGCACGGCACACATCGATCGTCTTCTGCCGCGTGATGCCGTGCATCTGGTTGTCCTTGGTCGGCGCCCAGACCTCGTCTCCGCGCACGATGAAGAAATTGACCGAGTTGCACGTTTTCACAAACCCTCTCAGGTCCAGCATCAGCGCCTCGTCGACGCCCATGACGTTGGCACTGATGCAGGCCTGGACGTCGGTCGCTTTGGCAATGTGGTTCCACTGCTCGTCTTTCACGTCGGGGGGGCCCCGGCGCACCCACGTCGTGGCGAGTCGCAGACCTCTCGCTTTGGTGGCCGCGTCGACCGGTTTGATCTCGGGGATGATGACAATGAGCGGAAGGCCGATGTTGACGTGCGGGTTCTGGTACGGGGTGGCCTTGAGCCCCCGGCTGACGACGAGCCGGATGTGGACGTGCGGCTCCGCGGACATGTCGTTGGAATCGAGCGTATCGTGGACCAAGGAAAGCAGCTCTCCCTTGGCCAGGCCCAGGTCCATGTACATGGCCTTGGCGGACTGGAAGAGACGGTCGAGATGCTCGCGGGCAAATTGCACCCGTCCTCGAACGGCGCGGATGCCTTCCTGTTGACGACATGAGTAAATTGAAATGGCTATCATTGTCGCGCAGTCTCACTGTGCTCACCCATATGCCATCGCCGATGAGAAAGTTGGAGTCAAAGACAGAAACGACAGCCTGCTCCCTGGGCACGAGAGTGAAATTTCCGGTCACGCCATCGCGCATCCCGATCTACGTACATGTTGGTCAGGTTCTCTCTGCTATGCGGTAGGGAAGATGTTGCGAAAACAGTGTAGGACGTACCCGAATAGATGCGTTCTTTTCATTTGGGATGGCTGTGTGGCTTGTCACGCATGTCCCGTTGTTTTTAGGGGCCACCATGGTGATCCGGTGCTATATCTTACAGCGGTCTTTGCATGCCAAGCTAAAAAGAGTAGATACTGCATTGGTCGTAATATGAAAGAAAGAAATGACGACATTAGAAATCAACACCGAGTCGAACAGCCAAAGCCATATGTCCCAACAACTTGCTCGGGGGGTACCGAGGCTAGGTGCTACAGTCGGCAGATCGGAAGCTTGTCTTTCGGCACCCACCGAGGCTTGGCGGCGGTGTGGACCCCTTGGTTGTGCCACTGTTACTAGGCACGGTTCCCCTATGAAGCCCAGCGAATAGGTGGTCGTTGCAACGGGACAAAACAGGCCATTTTGGAGGAGCTAGCTAGTCAACTGCACAGTCTGCGAGAAAAGCTTCTCTTCTGGTTTACTACCCGATGCACCGGAATGTATGCGTTCTAAGCCGGGGGGGTATTGGTACGAACTGACTCCAGCAACACCGGGGAGAATTCAGCAGCTGTACATGCTGTGTTGCCCACCTAGTCAAGAAGAAATGCCTGTGCGTTTGCTGAAAGGCGAGCTCGTCCTACAGGAAATTCGACTGATTGGGCATCTGAGGCTGGATTTCCCCAATAACAGAGCTGTACCAATCTGTAAGAGCACCATCCATGTCGGCCATGTCACGATTGAAGAAATCGACGACCTGGTCCATGTAGTCCTCCATCCCTCGGTTTTCCGAGAAGAGCCAGAGCTCTTGTGTTCCGTCCAAGCTTGTCTCCTCGGGGAGATTCAACGGGCTGACACTCGGTGGGTCTGACGGAGCCGGCAGCAGATCGGTGCCAGTCGGCGCGCGCTGGCGTGATGCCGGCCCATACACGCTCATTCGTACGGCTCTCAAGAGGTCTCGGTATTTCATCATATCCGGGTCCTTCATTTGATCAATGCAGTGCTCCATGAGCTCGACACAAATGGCCGTGTCGTTGCTATGCCGATACAACGTGCCCGGATCCAGTGTTGAATCTCCACTCGGCGCATTCGCAGATTGCCTGATATCCCTGTTATTAATATATACACATCAAAGCGAAGCCCGGGATAGTTGGGACGCCATACCAGTCACAATAGAGCGCAGCAAGGCCCACCATGAGGATGTCGTGAAGTGTACGGAACGACCTGCCGATTGCCGAAGCACCGTGTTCTGCTTTGAGCTTCACCCACTGGCGAACAGCGCTGGACACAGCCCTCGAGCATGTGGCCGCCATCTGATGGGACGGAATCATAAACGTGGGCGATGGCCGATTCAGCACGAGTAGTATGAGACAGTATTCGATCTCCATTTCGGAGGATTCCCGCGAGCGCTTGATGTTCAGGAGGTCGAACTCTCTCTTCCAAACTTCCAGATCCCGGTGGATGGCGTCAAACTGCGTGCAGATCTCTTGGAAGGATGTAAACAGGGTCTTGCCGTCCGGGCCCCGGGAAATATACACGGATTCCAACACGCGGCCGCCGATCTGTCGCAGCCGTATCATGTAGTTCAATATTTTCACGCCATGCGTGTGGAACAGTGGCGCGGCATGCTCCTCCAAGCCCTGGAGGCTGTCCATACGCGAGGGCATCGGCTGGAGCGCGCGTATGGCGTGGTCCCGGATCGACAGCACACGACCCGTCACCAGGGCCACTTGCCGCTCCAGGTTGTAGATGCACCACCACGTGCGGTTGCGTATCTCCAGCTCCTCGGCGCTGAAGCCCCAGTCGTCGTTGTGGCGGTGCAGCCCGAGCTCGATGGCGACGGACATGGCATAGCGTGTCAGATGCCAGAGGTCCCGGTGCAGGCGCCGTATGCACGAGTTCAGCATCCAGATCGTGAGCAGGACCACGGCCTGCAGGCCCGGAAGATCGCGTGCGCTGTCGTGGAAATCGAGGAAGAACCGCAGACTCGTCCGGAAGTAGCCCTGCGCATCGTTCATGTCCATCGCGGCCACATACGCGTCGTTTTCGGAGCACTCGGCAGAAGAAAGCGCCAGCACCACGAACACCAGAAACTTGTCGTGGCTGCTGCATGTTCGTGGGTCCTCATATATCCTCCGAAACGTTCGCCGCAGGGACGGAAGCTGGACAAACGGCCAGTAGACATGGATCCGGGAAAGGTAGCTGTGGAACAGGATCCTGGCAATATGGCGCGGTGGAAGTGCAGCGTTGCTCTCCGTCAGATCGGGCACCGCACTATGACTCGGCGGTTGTGAAGAGCTGGATGGAGGCGTCAGATTCAACAGCTTGAAAAATATCCGAGCAAAGGTTGAGCCTGCCGCACTGCCCACTGCGAGAAGACGGGTTAGCGCCAGAGACTGCAACGCACAGGCATGAAGACGAAATCCTTCCGTTCCAACCCCCCCCCCCCTCCCCCTCTGGTGGCTTACTGTATTGGCTTTCCGAAAGCTTGGGAGTCCCGCCGATGGCCAGGATGCCTACTTCGTCGGCGTCCTTGCGTATCTCGTCGGCCCAGGTCTGAATATCTGCTCCGCCTTGACCAGCACCACTTGACCGTGGGTCGAGTGCGGGGGACACGGCCACTGAAGCCGGGGCAGTATGCGTCCTGGTCGCCTCATCTAACCTGTACTGGAGGTGGGAGATTCTTTCCTGCAGACTCACGATCGCGGCATAGGGATAGGCGACAAACTGGGAAATATCGCACTGCTCGTTCTGGCGTTTGCAGGCAGCACATTGTGGCACCTGAAGGTCACACTACCCTCGTGTGTCAACGAAAGCTGGAGTCATGGTCCGTTTCTCGGAAATTTACGACGGGTGGGACTTGCAGTCCGCTTTTTTATTCACCTTGACTTTGCGTGCACGGCATCGGCTACAGGCTTTGGAGATGGCCGGTTGAAAATTGAACGCCTGCCCGTCCATGGTTGGAGTGGCTCCGTGCGGAAGATGCGAGCGAGCAACCCGGCAGTGTGGCAATACCCGTGTCCTTACGAGGCGTAGGAGTACACAAATTGGGATTTGGCGCAAGGGTTATCAGCAGGAACAGGCCTGAAGACCGTGGGAATGGGCTGGTGACAACGGCACGATGCCCATATTGGGGGCTCTTGTGCAGGCGTTATCAGTGGACACAATAACGTCATCAAGGCAAGTAATAGTCATGTGATCAGCACAGGAGCGTAGTCCAGCTGGCGATAAGGCGTTGAAGAGACCCAAGCTCTGCTTCCAAACAGTTGTTGCGAGGCTGGGAAGGAGGGCGTGCTGGGATCAAGGCTAGCAGTGTCTCTTGGACGTAGACCCGTGTTTGATTTGGGGAGATGGCTGTAGGTGAGATTCACCCAGAGCTTTGAGGGGTAGGCTGCCCCACTGCAACAAACCAGTGTCTCATTTTGTCAGACGACAGCAGCATACGGTCACTGAATTTGCTGTCGGGGTGACCTGGCGAACGTCGACAGACCGTTGCCAGCTCTTCTGGGGAGAACGATAGTATGGGAGGCCAACAATGTCTTGCTCTAGTAGTATCGTGTGTTGTGGCAAGCAAAGTGTTGGATGAACAGGCGTGCTGCAAACATCTTTACGCGCCAGTAACAGAGACAGGAAAAGTGCAGCACTAGCGGCGTCTGCGTGGTAGAAGTCCAGGGCGAAGTTTCTTGCTCCTGCTGATGGTGGTGCGATGACTTCCCATGGCTCCATGGCTGGCGGTTGGCGGTTGGCGGTCGGCGGCAGCGGAAGGCGGAAGGCGGAAGGCGGAAGTGGAGGGTGGCGGGTGGCGGATGGCCGAGACAAGCAAGCTCAGCACAAAAGTGGGTCCATGGCTTACACGAAAACCGCGATCACACGCTGCTGTCTGTGTATGCCGAACGCACCAAGGAGAGCGTGCCGGTCATCGGGAGGTCCACGAGCCGACAAGCGTGCGGCACGAGACAAGTTGGACGACCTTTGACTCCAAAAACGCCGTTGGCGATGAGAGCAATTCTGACAACGTAGGTGGACATTGGTCCATCATCCACAGCCGACGAAATGGCTGACCATGTGAGTCCGTTTGCCAGGCGAACCTTTGGCGAATTTCGACGCTCTCCCACTGACCCGACGACCTTGTCTCCCTCCTTTTTTTTTGGCTACAGAACCTCTCCTGCGTCTGCTACGGCGCACACAAGATCCGGTTCGAAGATCGCCCGGTGCCGACGCTGGACGATCCCCACGATGTGCGCGTGCGCGTGGCCTTTGTCGGCGTATGCGGCAGCGACGTACACTTCTGGCACCACGGCGGCATGGGCGCCCGCGCCTCCGAGGCGCACCCGATCGTCATGGGCCACGAAGCCGCCGGGGTGGTCGACGCTGTCGGGGCGGCCGTGACCACGCTGCGGGTGGGCGACCGCGTCGCCCTGGAGCCCGGCCGGCCGTGCCGCCGCTGCCGCATCTGCAAAGACGGCCGCTACAACCTCTGCCCGGCGATGCGCTTTGCGGCGGACCCGCCGCAGGACGGCACGCTGGCGCGCTACTTTGTGCTGCCCGAGGACCTGGCCTACCGCGTGCCCGCGGCCACCACCCTGGAGCAGGCCGTGCTGCTCGAGCCCCTCGGCGTCGCCGTGCACGTCAACCGGCTGGCCGCGCCGCAGCCGGGCATGCACGTGCTGGTGCTCGGCGCCGGCACGATCGGCCTGCTGTGTGCGGCGGTGGCGCGCGCGTTCGGGGCGTCCGTGGCCCTGGCCGACATCCAGGCGGACAAGCTGGCCTTTGCCCAGTCGTACCTGCCGGGGTGCGACGTCTTTCTCGTGGACGCGGACGCGGGCGCCGCGGCCACCGCCACCCCCCACGACCATGCCGCCCGCTTTCGCGCCGAAACCGGCCGGCCCGACGGTCCGGACATCGTCTTGGAGTGCACGGGCGCCGAGAGCGCGGCCCAGATGGCCGTGTATGCGGCGCGGCGCGGCGGCCTCTACGTGCAGGTCGGCATGGGCAAGCCGATGCAGACCCTGCCCTTGCTGGAGGCGTGTGCCAAGGAGCTGACCATCCAAACCTCGTTCCGCTACGGATCGGGCGACTACGACATTGCACTGCAGCTGCTCGAGACCGGGCAAGTGGCCGTCCAGCCGCTGATCACATCGGTTGTGCCGTTCGAGCAGGCCGAGGAGGCCTGGGGGCGGACGCTGCGTGGGGACGGCATCAAAAATCTGATCCGGGGCGTTTTGGACAAGGAAGGATAGGCGTGCACAGCGAATCTGAGAATAGACAAGACAGCATGCAGCGACTGAATAGAGTAGAGCCGTATGTGGCAAGCAAGACTTACCGCGCGTAAAGAACACTCCGATATCGCGCCTCTGGCACGCACCCCATGTCCAATATCCCGGTCGGTGTGGAAAGCACACGGCCGTGCCATGTGTCTTGTCCGTTATGGCCCCGTGCCATGCAAAGCCCCTTCTACCCGGCCCAAGTTCGCCGACGTGGCAGGGGATGAAAAGCGTTAAGCCGTGATGTCTAAAGTGGAGCATGACGTTGAGTGTGATAATGGCATGCTCAGGCAGATCCTGTTTTGATATTTTGGGACGGTTTATGGTTAGGACGCAACCTTGTACGGTCTCGCTGATGTGGTAAACTTATTAAAGTGAAATGTTTGTTACGCGTGTTTTTTATTTTCGTCTTTAAATTCTCTTATAGTCTAGCAATCCTAGACTGTTTAATGGATGTAAAAAAACGACATTAATTAAATCTATATTGGGCTTGTGCGCTATGCACAAGCTACGTCTGACGTCCGCCATCCAAAACCACTTATCGGGACACCATACCCAGTCAATATGTGTCGATAACGGCGACAACCTGCCACACGGACTAACACAACATGGAATCGACACTGCGAAGGACTTTATATACGATTTCCACCTTGACTAACAATCCTAGTGACCGTGCTTCAGAACTCGACGTGCCTCGCAGCGGTGTCGGGCCGCTGGCCGACAACATGCCTTTGCCGAGCAGTTTCGATCCGGAAGAGAGCGACGGCATGATCTACTTTGTGGCCGAGACGGCCGTGCGGAGGCTTTTGAACCGGATCCACAGCTCGTTCTATGCTTCAGAAGACAACGAAGAGGGTGTCCGCGGCGGTGGCGGTGGTGCTGACAGTGTCATGATGATGCAAGACGGCTCTGGCAGCAGCCGGACGACACCTGGTTTCAAGCGGAAACGATCCGATAGCGAGCACCCCCAGGGCCAAGGTATGAGTATGAATCTAGGTAGCAACACAGCGACTCCCGGCGGTGGCAATATCAGCAGCAGCCAACACCACCACCACAACCTGAGCAAGATGCTGTCTGTTGCTACGGAACTGAATCTGAATCGTCAGCTCGAGGTCTGGTACCGTGCCATCCCGGACCACCTGCGGCCACCTCTAGACCCATTTTCGGTCAAGTCTGGTGGGAACCGAAGCCCCAACGGCGGCAGCTCTAGCAGTGACAGCGACAATGAAAACGATGAAGAAGACGCCGAGGGCCAGGAAGATCCAGAGCACCTGTTGCAGCGGGTCAATAGCAATCACAGCAACACCCGAGCCAGCCGCATACCACCACTACCACCGTCACAACGACAGCAACAACAGTGGCAACAGACAATGACTGCAGCGACCAACCAACGCGACAAGATTCTCCGCATACGGGACTACTGTGCCCAGCACATTATCCATCGGCCGTTTGTTTTGAGCGTGGCATGGCATCAGCGGCTGGCGGCGGCGACGGCAGCAGCAAGGAATTCAGCTGCGGGTGGTGGGACAGCGAACAGCACCAGCACCAGGGACATCCCACCGCCGGCTTTCCTGGACAAGTGCGTCACTTGCATCGACTCCTGCGCGGCCTGCCTGGAGCACGTGGCTCCATTGCTGGATCGGCGGTCACCCTATCTGTGGTCATTTACGCAGACGTGTATGGCATGTCTCGTGGTCCTTGTTGTTGCGGATGCCAGTGGATTAATGAGAGGTCTAGCCGGACAGAAGAGACCTCCACTACCCCATCAACAGCAACAGCAACAGCAGCGCCACAGGCGTCAACAACGAATACGTCCCGATGTACTTCGACTACGGTACATGCTGGCGAGCAAGCTTCGACGCTGGGCAGTAAAGGGCAACAGCTTTGAGGCATTGCTTCATATTGTCGAAAGGCTTCCAGTTCGGCAATAGGTCGATGAGTATACCTTATGTTTTTGTTTCCTTTTTTTGAGAAGTGGCAGTGCAAAGAAGATATATCGTCATCTTCTCGGCTGTTTTGTAAGGTCGACTACACTATATATACGGGAAGTTGGTCTTGGCATATTTTTACTAGTCTGCTGAGAAAGATAAAGAATAACTTGCTGTTTCGCGAAATCAACACTGGTGTGGTGGTCGTTACCGGCCAATACAAACAAATATGGCGTGCGTATACTATCTTGGACAGCACGTTCCAAGATTACTACCGGAATTCAACCTTGAACGTCTCGGTTCAAAATGCTTTTCTTGGCCGCGACAAGCACCGTGTGTTCCTCTTGTGGTTTCCTTTTTTATCCTCCGTCTGTTTTCGTTTCATTGGCCGGTCTAGCTGCTTGCTCCCTGCACCATCCCCCGATATCACGCCTGCTATTATTGCTCCTCTATTCCTCCCTGCTGGCTCAACTCTGGTTCTCGCCGACCGCTCGCTTGCTTCTCTTGCTCACGCCCTTTTGGGTCCTCTTGTGTTCCTGTTCTCCACACTCTGAACGCTTGTTCTCTCGCTTCGGCGGCTTGCCAGTCCGCGGGACTTCGTGGTCGATACAACAAGCGACGGGCCGAGATGAGCAGAACTCGTCCTCACAGCAGACATGTAATATATCTACAACAGATGATGAAAGTGAAGATCTGTGCGGGCTCCAAAAATTTACGAAAGAACATTACTCTCAACATGGCCTCTTCAAAGTCAGATGTCTCGCCGAATGCCACTTTGCAGCCACTAACCAATGCCCAACATGGGCTTCCACTGGCCTTCTCCAGTGCCTGAAAATGGACGTTTTTAAAGCATGAAACCCACAAAACCAGATTTTATCCAACGTAAGAATTGCTAAACTAATCACCTAACAACATTTTCCGTATCTCGGAGACAGCATAATAATCATTTTCTCGTCTTGCATACTCCGTCCCAGCCAACGTCCAGCCAACTGTTCCCGCCTTCAGTCCCAGTTTCTCCCCTTCCTTCTTACATGAATCAAAATCAATTACCACAGCCGTGTCCCCATGCATCATGATGTTCGATGGATTGAGGTCATTGTGTATGAGACCCAAACTGTGCATATGGCTGACGCCACATTCAATCTCTCGTAGGCAACGGTCTTTGTCGAACGGTACGTTATCGTGCAACATTTGGGATAGAGTTTTAGAGTATCTGACAAAGCACAGTCCTGCCACTCTGCCGTCTTCGGATAGGCAACCGAGATACTGTGCAAGATTCGGGTGCGGGTGTTTTCGCATTAGTTCACAAGCCTCCACCTCGGTAACCACCTGGAGTTGAGCTTCAACAGAAGCAGGCGAGTCACCAAACTGTAAAAGGCTTGGACGTTTGATGTAGGTGTTGCAGGGTGGAGGGTTTGGCGCTTTTGTGTACCAATGTTGCATGAGAGGCCGGACTTTCTCAATGGGAATGTGCTCGGCAGCCAGTTGGCTGATGTCGATATTCGAGTCGCGTCTTTTGCATCTGGCGACGAAGTATTCATCACCTTTCCGAAGGACAAATTTCGTGTGGTCAAAAGCCAAGTCGCCGTCCTGCTCGATAAATGCTTCGCTTCTGTCGTAAATCTCCATGTTTGTGTACGTCAGTTGACAAAGAGCAGGTTTTTTCTTTTTCGGAATTTTCTCAAATGGAATTACCACACCGCTTTGTGGCGTTCGGTCTGGAGGGGTATGACGGGGTGAACGAGTTCATGGTCCCCAGTTTGTCCTGTCTCCTCTCATCACGTTTTTTTTGACTTCTTTGAATCACAAAGCTGTGCTAGATCACCTCCGCCTATGCAAAACCACCGTGGTACGTCAACTCGAACATTTAAACTAGTTATTACTGTCTTTTCGACTAACAACCACAGCTGAAATGTCTTGCGAAGAGATCACCCCACTTACAGACTAGTTAGTGCGAATTTCGCACAGGATATCGAACTGATGGGTCGAGGTATACCTATAAAGCGACAGACTGTGGTCAGAGGACTTGCAAAGAGTCTCGAAATTACGTCCCAACGCCGTGAGGAGTATGGATTCGGCCAGTGCGTTAACGGTTTGGAACACAACGGGCAGGCCTTCACGCAGCAGTGTTGGGGCGTTTCATGGATGATTTTGCCGAGGCGACTTGCTTTGCCGAGTCCCTGCAGTGTAATGGAGCCTCTATCTGGTAACACTGGCTACACTGGTCACGAGAAGTCAAGTTCAATCTTCCGGTGTATATCAAGCACAAGATATCTTTGGGTACCAAATCAAAACAAACAGAGGTACACTTTGAATAAATCTGTGCAAGGCGACATATCGAGAATGCGGGTGCACGTCCTGAGTACATGACCAATCCTGCCGCGATTAAGGAACTTGTCGTATCTACAGGTTGTCGAGTTTTATGGCATATATGTGAGCAAATGCCTGACGGCTGGGCCGGCGATGGTGCGGAAAGCCCTTGTGATGATTTGCGCTGCCCACGAGCTTGCCGAGCGAACCCATGTGGCACATCTCTTCGCCCAGGCCCTAGACAGAACAAGCAGTACCACGATTCATCCCCTACGGCTGGAACTAATCAAAGCGTTAGCACAACCCTGTCAATGCAGGGAGAGCCCGTGCCGCCGACACAAGGATAGTGCCGAGAGGGCGAAGCCAGAATCGCCCTGCCAAAACGGGGATTGCCAAGCACAAGCTCAATTGCAGGACGTGTAATACCCAATAGCACCGAAATCAAGCCGGGTCTAACGAACGCAAAAACGCCAGAAATCTGTCCATTTTGCAGATGGACAGTTGCTCAAGTGGGAAAGGCTGGGCGTCAGATAGTTGTAGGAAGACTCGCTTGCTCTCGTCGCGTGCGGCCGGATGTTGTCTGGTTCGAGGAGAGGGTCTGTAGAGGCGGTTGTTAAGGAGCAAGAATCAGGCGGGTCAGGTGTATGTGCAGCCTGGACACTTGCGTAAGGTAGGCTTGCAAAGACTGGGCTAGTATGACGTTAGAGATGGATGGAGATGGTGGCGAAGATAAAGGGACCACATACGCGTTTGTAACGCTTGCAGTTTGGCAAGCTTATCTTGCAGAAGCGAGTTGAATATTGAAGTTTCTCGGATGGCCTGGCGTGCTCACTCGGCTTCTATCTCTGCTTGTTACCACAGGCGCTGTTCTTCTTACCGCCGACGTTCTACTTCCTCTTATAACGTTTAATAACCCGGAGCGTAAGCTATATCGTCATTTCAACCCAACAAAAGATTCTTATAATTAAATCTATTACATGAAAAAATAAGCGTATACAGCGAATCTCTCGAAAATAAATAAAACAGTATACAGCGACTAGATAAAAAAGAGCCGTATATAGCAAGCAAGACTTACCGCGCGTAAAGCACACTCCGATATCGCGCCTCTAGCACGCAGGTCGGTGTGGAAAGCACATGGCCGTGCTATGTGTCTTGCCCGTTATGGCCCCGTGCCATGCAAAGCCCCTTCTGGCCGGTCCAAGTTCGCCGACGTGGCAGGGGGTGAAAAGCGTCAAGCCGTGATGTTCAAAGTGGAGCATGACGTTGAATGTGACAATGGCATACTCAGGCAGATCCTGTTCTAGCGCCGGAGAAGCATTCCCCCCCTCCTCTTCTCCTCCGCCGTTTCTCCACGAGTGTCGTCTGGGGTGATTCGGGGACACTAGCGTGCTTCGTTGTGCGTATGGATGATATAAAGAACATCTTATTGATATATATACCACGTCTTTCCGGTGTCGTTTCCGCTTGTTCTCTTGAAATTCAGTCAATATCCCGCTTTTTTTTTACATCATACCTACTGCTGGGCCTCTTCATCACTGCTCTTCCAACATGGACTTCTCTTCCAAGACCCCTGTCAAGGACGTCGCGCAGCTCGAGGATATCGAGCCAGCGTCGCCGCCCCATGCCGCTCCCCAACCGCCGCTGGTCCGCACCTGGTACCGCACGACGTTTTTCAACTGCTCGGTGCTGGCCGTCTGCGCCTTCATCGCGCCCGGCTTGTGGGCCGCCATCAACGGCCTGGGCGCCGGCGGTGCGGCCTCGCCGTACTACGTCAATGCGGCCAACAGCGTCATCTTTTGCCTGCAGTTTGCCGTCTGCATCTTTGGCAGCACCATTGTGTCGTACATGAGTCTGCGCTGGGCCTTTGTGTCGGGCATGGTGGGCTTCCCCATCTATGCCGCCAGCCTGTACTGCCACGTCAAGTACGGCAACAACTGGTATCTCATGCTGGCGTGTGTCATCGACGGCGTCTTCTCCGGCATCTTCTGGCTCACCGAGGGCGCCATCGTGCTGGCCTACCCGGAGAAGAGCAACCGCGGCAAGTACCTGGCCTACTGGCTGGCCCTGCGCATCATCGGCCAGATGATCGGCGGCTCCGTCTCGCTCGGCATCAACGCGCGCAACGACCGCCACGGCGCCATCAGCGTCAACACCTACCTCATCTTCATCGGCATCCAGTGCCTCGGCCCCTTTGTGGCCGCGCTGCTGTCGAACCCGCCGCAGGTCCAGCGCAGCGACCGCACGCCCGTGGTCGTCAACCTGCCGCGCAGCCTCCCCGTCGAGCTGCGCGCCATGTGGCATCTGCTCGGCCGCAGGGAGATCCTACTGCTCACGCCCATGATGTTCCAGAGCGTCTTCTCCGAGGCCTTCTTCTCCACCTACAACGCCACGTACTTTACCGTGCGCGCGCGTGCGCTCGCCTCGCTCGTCGCCAGCACCTGCGTCATCATTGGCAATTTCAGCCTCGGCTTCTTCCTGGACGCGCGCCGGCTGAGCGTCAACGCGCGCGCCATCGCCGCCTTTGCCGTGATCTACGCCTTGGAGACCAGCCTCTACATCTATGCCATGGTCATCTGCAAGGAGTACGAGGCCCTGCCCGAGGTGCCCGTGCTCGACTGGAGCTCGCCGGGCTTCGGCCGCGGCGTGTGCGTCTACATCTTCATGCTGGTGGGCTTCAACCTCATGTACGACTACCTGTACTGGCTGATCGGGCTCGTCAACAAGGACGGCGCCGACATCATCCGCCTCAGCGCCATGATCCGCGGCATCGAGAGCTGTGGCCAAGCCATATCCTACGGCATCAACTCGATCGACCAGACGCAGTTTCCGCTGTCGGGCGCTGTTGCTGTCAACATGTCGTTTTTCGTCTTCTGCATCATCCCGTCGGCATTTGTGATCCGCCGTGTGGGCATTGCCAATGGCGTCAAGGTTCACAAGATCATGCAGGACGAGGTGGAGGAACAGGAGCGGAGGAGCGAGTGAGTTGTAAAAGTGTATCTCTGGGCCGTCCTTTCCCCCCAGCTCGTTCGTGCAGGCACGAGTACAGCATGGTTACAAGCAATCCACTGGCTGTGACGTGGATCACGGTTCCCCGCCCTGTAGCTAGACGAATTTTCCGCAACCTTGCCAAGTCTTCCCTTTCTGATCCTATCGTGTGATCGGGCGTCCCCATAACCGGCACAAAGAACTAGCGGCGGGTTTGGCGGAGTTCCCTACCCGCCAGCCGCCGGTAGCAGAAGTTCAGGAGAACAGATATCGTTGCAGCGCGAAACGGACGCACATTGCAAGGTAGTTCAAAATTCCTTGGATTTCCTTGATTTTGTATTCAGAACGCGAACCAGGGTGGCCAATCCCTGGTTCTGCCAATCCAAATCCCAAGCACCTCGGCCGTCATGCAAGTTTCCCCCAGCTTTCTCCCTAGGGCGCGAAGTCGCTTGGGTCGTTATGTCTGGGTGGTGGAGAAGCCGCAAGGACTCTTGATTTTTCTCACAATCGGTGGATTTATATTCTGTACTGGTAAAAAAAAGACCGCCGACCGCTTACCAGGAGTCTTATTCTACAATAAGAAAATCTCAATCAGTTAAGCATTGGAATAGGTGAAAGAGGTCCGTCGATTCCGGTTCAAACAAAAGCCACCGGCAGAAACAATTGTGTAAATATATTTCAATCACACAAAAAGTGGGATTAGAGTTGCATGGTGACCTCAGTTTCTTTGTTTCCGGCGCATGAGGAGACTCCGCATTGCCCCATGGGGCTCGTACGTTCTGGCAAGTGTTTGTGGGGAGACCAGACCCGCTGACTTGAAGGGGTAGTAGCGGGGATCGACGGGAAACAAGCGGGTGTGTCTTTGGCACGTCCTGTAAAACAGTCGACGTTCGTCTTCCGCCTCCCGCCTACGCGCCTCGATGCGCAACTGTCCGAATTTTGGCTTTGGCACCCGGAGCCATGGCCTTCCCACGTAAACGGGCGCCCGTGGCCTGCAATTACTGCCGCCATAGGTAAGATCTATCTGTCCACGGCACCCGTAAAGGAGTCCCATGAAAACGTTGTTCGAAACACAGGAAGCTCATTCGCAGAAAACGCCGGTGCAACGGCGAAAAGCCGCGATGTGGCCTCTGCACTGAGGCCGGCATTGACTGCCAGTATCCACGGGTGCCCCAACGCCCTTCTGCTGTCAACAATGGTTCCCGCAATACCGCGACCTCGTATTCCAGTTCCGGGGCCGGTTCCGGGGCCGGCGACAACACGACCGAGACACTGCTCCACCGTATCGAGAAACTCGAAGCCCGGCTCCGACAGCAGCAGCCCCAAGATGCATCCCCCCCGAGGCCCGATCCATCGTTGCCATGCATACAGCGACAGCAACAGCAACAGGAGCTCTTGCCACAAGCAGAATCTCCTCAGCAGACTCGGCCACCTGCCTGGAGCAATGCTGCCAATGCGGGGAGCCCAGATCGCGGCAGAGCTGCTCCCATCGAAAACGGGCTCTCCCCTACAGAATGGCCGACCACGCCCGGCATGCTCTCGCCGGTGTCGTCGACGCCCATCGCTTCCACGCAGCTGGAGTTTGCAAGCTGGACCGCCCCCGTGCCGGCATCGTCCCCCACCGAGAACGCCCAGCCGGACCGTCACGCGGTTCTACCGCCACCGCAACGGCTACCGCATCCTGCGCTATCCACGCCGTCATCGCCTGGCTTGCAACGTCCTGCGACACACACGTCGTCTTGGCCGCGGCCCACGCCGCCGAGCGGTGGCGACTATGGCGACGTCACCTTTGCCATTCCGCCCCGACACAAGACGACATCCAGCAGCATGCTGTCGCTGGCGCCGGTCCAGCGACTCATAGGCGAGTACCCGGACGATCTGTTCTACCAGATTGAATCCGGCCAGAAGCCCCCGGCGCTGGCAGCCGGAGACAGGCCGCTGCACCCGATTTCGCTGGAGCTTGCCACGTTGGACCTCAGCACCGCGGTCACAGATGCACTGCTGGCGCGGTTCTTTGCGGAAGCCCATCCACACTTTCCCATACTCGATGTGTCGTCGTTTGCCTCCTTTTTCGACAGTGCCATTCGGGGGGATGCCGACGACGACGCCGATACGGCTGTCTGTCTTGTGGTCCTCGCACTCGGGAAACTGCTGAGCAGTGTCCCCGCCGGCGGCGACTGTACAGGCATGGAGTACTTTGCACCGGCGTATCACATTCTCGGCGCACAGTGGATTGCCTCCTTCGATGCCAGCCTCTCTGTGCCCCTGGGGCTGGTCCTGGCATCCATCTATCTAGGCTACGTGTCGTACCCGCTGCTGGCCTGGAAACTGGTCTACATGGCGTCCATCAATCTGCAGCTCGTCGTATCCCAGTGAGTTCCGCCGAGCTCGGAAGAGCATGGACTGGTGGACGGAACAACCAATCCGCTAACTTGGTCGACCAGGGCCGAGGATGGTTCCATGTCGCAAGAGAAGAACGACACGGTTGTTCGTCTCTGCTGGACGGTCTTTCTTCTGGAGTGGTATGGCATTCTGCTACGTCTCCCGACGGATTCCTGCTGACCTCTCCCCAGCGACATCCTCGCCGAGTTCCATCTGCCACGCAGCGGCATCGACCGGGTCATCGACCGCATGTGCTTCCCACGCTTCAGCCAGGACATTGGTCGCGACGGCTTGGCCTTTCTCGCCGTGTGCTCGGCCCGCCATCTGCTCAACCGCATCCACAACACCATCCACGCCGCCTACTCCATGCTCCTGCAGGGGTCCGCGTCGCCGGCGTCTCCATCCGCATCCGCTGCCGCTGCCGCCGCCGCGACCGTGCCACAGACGCAGACCCCGGGCACCACCCACTCCGCCAGCCCCGACGGGACGACGACTGCCCATACGTACCGGTCCGAGATGACGACGGGCGCGGCCGCGGCCCCCTCCGTGGAGGCGATCGTGCGCGAGCTGACGCGGCAGCTCAACTCGTGGTACGACTCGCTGCCCGCGGCCATCCGGCCCGACCTCGACGGCCCCGACACGCCGCGCGACCTGCAGGACGCCTGCCTGCGCATGCGTTTCTGGTCGTCGCGCTTCATCCTGACGCGGCCCTGTCTCGTGTACGCGGCCCAGACGATACGCACGGCCGACCAGTCCCCGCACGAGCCCCTGCCGGCCTACATTTCGGAGAGTGCGGCCGTGTGCGTCGAGAGCTGCCGGCGCTACGTGCGGACCGCCGACCACGGCCTGCGCACGCGCTCCGAGTACACCTACATGATGATCCAGGCGCTCCTCTCGGCCGTCCTGGGCCTCGCCATTGCCGCAACAAACACGTCGCTGGCCCACCTCGTCCCGGACATGGACCAGCTGCTGGCCTTGGCCCAGACGTCGACGCAGCGCTGGGCGGCGCCCCATTCCAGCGCCGAGGCGATTGTGGGCATCTTCGCCGCCCTGGCCCCGAAGCTGCGCCTGAAACAGAGTCTCGCGCGCGCAGTGCGGCAGAACAGCCAGTGTGTCTAGAATGTTGCCGTCCGTCCGCAGGCCAAGTGTATTGCGATGTGTTGTCACACCGGTGCCGAGTGGCTGGCCAGCTTCGCCAGGGCCTGCAAAAATAGCAAAATAAACGTATACATTCACCGGCATCGCACCGTCGTCTCTGTTCACTTCATATGTGACCTGTGCCTAAATGAGACTGGACATACTATCACGTTGCCTTTCTCCTTGGTTCATTCTTTAGTTCTATATTGAGTTTTCTGTAAAGCAAGAAAAAAAAAGGGTAAAGAAGTGACAAGAAAAAAAAGAAAAAAAAGAAAAAAAAGAAAAAAAGAAAAAAAACCAAGCAGTGGCACTCGTTTAGAGAAATGACACATCGGAATGGAAATCTTGAAAAAAACGTGCGGATGGCAACCCCGGAGAAGAGGTGATGCGGAAGGTGTGTAGTATCGATGACGGGTGTAACCGGTATCCAGTCGTCTCAGGTGGTCTGATGCAAGCCGTGATGCAAGTCGTAAATGAAAAAGCACAATGAATAAAGTCTCGCCACAACCTGCGTTGCTAGTTCTGCTCGCAATTGCCTATTCCGGCTCTACACCAGCTCGCCCGCCCGCCGACCAGAGAGCTCCCGTCCGTCGTCTGCTTTACTCGCACGTCCGGTCCTTACGATGCCGCAATAGCTCCGTGAACGCTAGCAGCCGTTAGATGTTTCAACCCTGCTTGAGCTTCTGGAGCTTTCCCCCGCGCGACCGTCGGCGTTCCTGAATTGTGGAGAAAGCGACACTGCTCCCTGGTCTGGGCCCAATCGGACACAGGACGATTCCCGGACATCGTTCCTAGAGGCATGCAAGTATTTTCCGACAAATAGTCTTCACAGGATCACTACAAAGATGCACACCCATGACGAGCAGCGAAACGCTTTACGTACTTTCAGCTTGCCACTCAACAAGAAAGGCCATGCATTCATGCCCGTTTTGTTCTCCCTGCCCGGATGCTGGATTTCTGGTCAGATGCAACGGATCAGCAAGGACGTCGTGTCCGCCGCAGCAGCCGGGCTGAATCGGTTCCGCCGGAATCTTTCCCAACACGGAACGGCCCAGGGACGGAGCAGAACAAAGTCCCGCGAAGCAATGGTATGGCGAATCAATGGAGAATGAAGACCGCGAAGCTATGGTATGGCGAATCAATGGAGAATGAAGAGTCCGTATCGTCGTCGGGACGGACGCGACTGCATGTCACTGTCGAGGTGGCGGTGCTCTCAAGCGACGCAGACGTGCAATAACGACAAATTTCGAAGGGAATACAGAGGAAGGCTCATTTCGCAGAGGACAGGCAAATTCGAGAGAGAACTTGGGAATCGCTACGTCAAAGTTTCGACGATTTGGGTTCATTTTGCCTGCGCCCAGGTCTGTTCGACCAGGGGGGGGGTATCCGACGTCGCCCATATCGCGACGCAAGTGCGCAATGAAGGGGGCCTGCAGTACGTCCCAAGCAAGGGAGCACAGCAGAAGTGCAGACATCCGCGCTCCTGAGTACGTGTGGTGTGGCACATCTCAAGGCGGGCAAATCATCGTTTGTCGAACGCGAACCGGACACCCCAGAGCGAAAACAAAAAGGAACAAAGAAAGTTGTGGCATGGCCGGTCAGCTGCTCGTTATGTAGCCAGACATGTGTCGCTGCTTTGCGGCGCAGGCATCGCCAACCTTTCCAGACGTGGATGCCTCGTCGATTTTGTGCGACAAAGGTACACCGAATGACGGCCTCCCCCCCCCCACCCCTACCCCAGAGGACTTGACTGCCTTCCGGCCAAGGCCGACAAAAATGCTCCGAGTCTGACATTTGGGCTGGTCTGGGCGTCGCCGGGGGGCCAATGGTCTTTTATAGCTTAGTTATCTCGTGTCTTTCCAGCTCCATGTAACTGAAGCACGCCACATGGATATGTAAAATGACACCCTGATTGGACCGGCCTCCCGAAATCAGCTGTTTGCCCACGCCGATCAACATTTCGAGAAAAAAACGACAATGTCCACGACAGAGCCCTATCTGCCCATTCTCTCCCTTCAAAAACAAAAGGGCTCGTCTCCAATGTCGACACGATGCTGTCTGTACTCCTTCTCGGCGCCACGGGCTATCTGGGAGGCTCGGTTCTGACCTCCCTCGAAAGCACACAGGAGTTTGATATTGTCTGCACAGTGCGGCCCGGTCGCGAAGAGGCCCTGGCCCGGCGCGCGGTCAAGCTGCTCGTGGTCGCGCACGACGATGTGCGCTCGGTGGAGAGCGCATGCGCAAGAGTGGACATTGTCATCAATGCGGCGACGTCGGACGACCTCGAACTCACCCGGGCGATCACCCGGGGCCTCAAAAAGTCCAGGAAGAACGGCCGCAAGGGCGTTCTGGTGCACGTGTCGGGTACGCAGCTGATCGAATCGGCACCGACGGGCAAGCTGGAGGAGGTGCCCGTCTACGACGTGAGTCCACTCGTTGCATGGCATGCCGGCATGCGGCAACTCCAGCTCACCTCCCTGCGCAGGACATGAACATCTGGCAGATTGCGACCATTTCCAAAAAGGCTGCGCATCGCCGCGTGGATCTCGAGTAAGCTGCACGTCATACCAAAGTACGGTCTATCAGATCAACGGGCGCAGGCTGACGGGGGTTGCAGGGTGGTCCGATCCGACCTGGCCAAAGAGATCGTGGCTTCGATCATATGCCCGGGCGTGATCTTCGGACGGGGCAGTGGTCCGTACAAGACCATCTCGTCGCCTTTCCCATGGATTGTGCGTCAAGCGCTGCAATACAAGCGCGTCTTGTACGCAGGGGAGGGGACCAATATTTGGTGCCATGTGAGTGCCGAGTGCCTTGCTCCTCGGGAATGCGACGGAGTTGTGTGTAGTTCTAACGGAGACCCAGGTCCACGTGAGTGATGTGTGCGATCTGATAATGGCCTCGCTGCGCTACAATCTGGGAACGACCAGCCCTGCGGGCTTTGCCCGTTTCTGCTTGTTCGTCATTGTTCMCCCCCCCCCCTCCCCCATGGTTGATGTTTCTTGGAGAATGCGACTGACCGCAGACCACAGCGCCGAGAACGGAGAGCACCAAATGTTGCAGCTCAGCCAGGCCCTGGCAGGCATCCTGTTCAAGAAAGGCCTGGTTTCCGACGCAACGCCTCTCAGTGTTCCGATAGAGGTTCCGGTAGACAGCGACAGAGACCCCGGTTGGCCACAACGCACAACCTCGCGTTGCCACGCAAACAGAGCCCGCAGAGTACTGGGATGGACGCCCAGATTTGTGCTCGAGGATATGTTCGAGTACGAGATTGAGGATATTCTTTCTGCCGATGTGGGTGTGGGGGCAATGTGAGACTCTTACTCTTTCGAGGCATAATATTACGTCACCAGAAGCCTCCGGAAAACAGAATACGGTCGAGGGAGCATGTATCTGGGGCTTCTGGATCAGCAACGAGACGTACCGTTTCCAACAACGACTCCAGGAAGGATCTGCCAGCTGGCTGGCCACGTCCATTGGCCATACTGGGTTAATTGAGGTTGTATCTAATTTATTGGTATCTCCACACACAAAATCAGACTGAGAATACAACTATTACAAGAAAGTCGTCGGCAGAACTCGACAATGTACATCCTGTCGATTACACACACGTTGCCAAATACGGGAACGCAAGATGTAGCAGAAGCGTAGGGAAGAGAACCAAAACGATGGGAAGCTGTACAGTGGGATACCAAAAGTACACCAAAACACAGCCTTTTAAAATGCCAAACAAAAAAATTTCAAAGTCACAGAAATTCACAGGAAACCCAAACGCAGCAGAAAACTGTGTATAGAATTGATCTTATTATATTAAGAAATAAAAATCAAACTTTAGAATTATGAAGAATTTTACTGCAAGGTACATAATTGTCTTTTTGGGGAAAACGTGCGTGATGTATCTGCTTCAGTCTCGATTATGTTGCAAAGACTCGATTCTTTGTATCGTTGATTTCTTTCTGTTCTGGTCTTCGGTCCTTGAAACCTAAAGCTATGCGACCCAAACGCTTAGGACGGACTCTGAAATTCTGATAGACTCTGTCGAGATAGTTTCTCTGCGTCATCGTCTCTTCCTGGATCTTCCATAACGGTAGAAAGTCCCACTGGGCGCATGCTTTGCCAGCCATGGAGAGTTCTGGGCCCAACTTGAGGGCCGAAGTCAACCCACGGGTGCACGCTGTTGATGAGATCCGTACATCGGCGCTGGCCGCAGCGGCTGGTCTTGACGCGGAGAGGCACCGCTGTGGCTCTCGAAGGTGAGCCACATTTGCGACCTCCACGGTGCTGCATTGAAAACGTCCGCGGCGATGGCAAGCCAACGGGTGCTATGAAAGCCGTAGCAGATATAGCTGTGCCGGCATCGCGATTGGTAATAGAGGTTATCTGATTCTTGTGGGCGCTCGCAAAGCTCGTAAAACACGGGGACCAATGAATACGTCGAACACAAAAGTGGTCGGTCGATGCCAACTGCAAGTCACTCGGTCTTGCGTCCCCGTTTTGAGGCGAACGTGGTTTCCATGATAAGCCCGACCAAAACAAGCAAGGGAAGTCGTGCTGTGTTTCGCCGTGGGGGCCGCCGACACCTGCCAAATTCCAGTGAGATCACTGGCCGAACAGACCCCCCATTTGCCCCAGCTCGTTCTATCCGCCATTCCATGCCCCTTCTCCGGAATAAGCATATGGAGGACCTACCTAATTAAGCAGCTGGTTAACGGTGTGGTAGCGGAATGAAACACACAGACCTTGGCTCTTCCCTAATTTGACACTGGTTCCGCTGGGCACCGCCAATGACATGCTCTCATCCGATGAGTATCGCGAATTGCCAAGCCTTGGCTCAATCCACCGCCTGTGCGCTCTATCAGCTCTTCCAGCGTATCATTCAACCACGCTCACAATGGTTCCTACCAGACAGGTAGAAGCACCGAAGAACGAGATAGAGTAGTGATGCATGGTATATGTCGCGAGCGAATTATTTGCATGCTGCGATCGGCGCTCCGTCGAGTATTAAAGATTGCCGAATGCACCTCTTCTCGAGGAGATGGGAGCGGCCCTCGACTCTACCTGTTCTTCACACCGAATGCTTCCCCGCCCCTAAGAGGTCTCTTCATTCGGAATACACGAGCCATCATGAAGTCGATTCTCTCCACTGTCACCGTCGTGTGCTTGTTCACAGCCAAGACAGTCCTGGCCGCCCCGGCGCCGCTGCCCATGCCAGTGCGTATACCCGTTTCCCTGTTCACTCCGACATCGTATCCCAAGATATGCTGACTGTGTACCGACACAGACTGGCATTCCCTCAGGGTCGACGGCCAAGAGCCTTCTTGCTGAGCTGACCGTGGGCTCCAACACGGACGACGGCAATTACGAGCGCGACCTGTTCCCGACCTGGGACACCATTAGTGGAACCTGCAACACGCGCGAGTATGTCCTGAAGCGTGATGGCACAAACGTCGTCACCGACTCGGCCTGCAAGTCCACCTCCGGCACCTGGAAGAGCCCATACGATGGTGCTACCTGGACTGCCGCTTCGGATGTCGACATCGACCACATGGTGCCATTGAAGAATGCCTGGATTGTACGGTTCTTATCCTCTTCTTTTTTTCTCCTGTTCCCCCAGTGCCTTTGATCATTTCTTCTTGAATACCTATCATGCTAACACAACATGTTTCTAGTCTGGCGCCAATAAGTGGACCACATCCAAGCGGGAAGAGTTCGCTAATGACATCACTCGGCCACAGCTCTGGGCTGTCACAGACAATGTCAACCAGGAGAAGAGTGACCAGAGCCCCGACAAGTGGAAGCCGCCTCTGTCGTCGTTTTACTGCACGTATGCAAGTGCGTGGGTTCAAGTCAAGAGCCACTGGGACTTGAGCATTACCTCGGCGGAAAAGTCAGCATTGACCTCCATGCTGAATACTTGCTAAACTGGGCTTATTTGCCCCGGTGTGCATTCTTTGTATATATCCGCGATAGGAGAGTGATTAACGGTAAATTACCAATTCACTCTATTCGCAACCATGACGATGAACACATTGTGAAACTAGAAACATGCATTCAGAATTTCCGGGTATTTTTTTTCTATCTTCTTCACAAAATAAAAGCCTAATCTAATAAAGAGAACAAGATGACTCCAAAAAAAGTAGTCTTGCCAGGGTACACTTAGACCTGCCGCATCCGGAGAAAGGGGAATTATCCGCTTATGACTGTATCCTTGTCGGAGACAGAAGCCACGTGCGGCAGTTGTCCTCACAATGGACAGATAAAGAAGCTCTTGCGCTTGGATAATGTTATTTCACATGTAGCTTTTTTAGGTCTTGCTTAAACAGTCTCGACCTGCTTCGATCTGCTCAGCGGGATAGTGGGCTTCTCTGCCTTCTCCGATGTCGAACCATGGATAAGTCCAACGTTCCTTCTGATTTCAGCGAGCATAAGGGCATCCTCGTGACCGGTGTGACTCTTGAATACACGATCCATATCCTCGAGCGTCGCACCTTTCGTCTCTGGCAACGCAAACCAGACCCAGATGATACCACCCAAGAGGAAGACCGCAAAAAAGACGTATGTGCCCCAGGCCCAGGCTTCAAACATGGGCGGCACATAGAAGGCCACGGCAAAGTTGTTCAGCTGCGTCACTATGTATTAGTTTCACGATACTGTGGTTGGTAGGAGAGGAAAGGAAGAGGAAGAGGAAGAACGGGCATACCCAGTTGCTGGAAGCACCAATGGAAGAACCCTTGGCACGGATGGAGAGAGGGAAAATCTCGGCCACGAGCGTCCAGGACACGGGGCCCCAGGTGGCACCAAAGGCGCCCACATAGATCCAGATGAAGGCGACGGCCACCCAGCCGGCGGCCGCGTGTTCGACCCAGTTGTGGCGGAATTTGGCCACAATGACACTCGTGATGACCATGGACACCAGCATGACGACGGAGCCGACGATGAGCATGGGTTTGCGTCCGACCCGGTCGATGACGGCCATGGCCGGCAGCGTGCTGACAAAGAAGACCACGCCCGTGACGCCGGTGGCCAGCAGGGCCTGGGTGCCGCCGGTCAGGCCGAGACTGACAAAGACGTTGGAGGCGTAGTAGATGATGGCGTCGATGCCGCTCCACTGCTGGAAGAACATGACCAGCCAGGCGGTGGCGACCCGCTTGAAGTTGTCCCACGAGCGCACAATGTTGTAGTACTGGGCGAACTCGCGCATCCAGACGCTCTGCTTTTCCCGTTCGGCCAGCTGGGGGAAGTTCTTGGCAAAGACCTGCGCCTCAAAGAGACTCTCGGCCTGGATCTCCTTGTACTCGGTCTGGACGAGCTCGTGATCGGCCGGGAGCTTGCGCAGATACGCGAGCGTCTGGATGGCCTCCTCGTCCCGCCCCTTGTCCACAAGCCAGCGCGGGGAAAAGGGCAGCCACCAGATGCCGAGCGCGAGCATGGCAGCGGGGATGCCCTGGATGATGGAGGGCAAGCGCCAGGCCAGATCGGACTGGCCGTCGCCGGTGCCACCAATGTAGTTGCTGCCGTAACCGGTCCAGAAGGAGAGCATGATGCCGAGAATGGTGGCGAACTGGTAGAAGGAAACGAAAAAGCCGCGCGATTCGGGAGCAGCCAGTTCGGCATTGTAGAGCGGCCTGGGAGTTGGGGGCAGAGAGTGAGTCATTGCTCGAGGCCATGCCAGCGGAATTATGCTCCTTAGGGACTGCGCTTCAGAGACTTACCCTACGCCGCTAAAGGTGCCGACACCGAGGCCGGTAAAGAAGCGTCCGGCATACAGAAGCTGGGGTTTGTGGTAGGTGGCACCGCAATACAGATAGCTTCCGAGAACAACCCAGCAGCAAGCCATGAACATGGTGTATTTGCGGGAGAAGACGCCACCAAAGACGCCGGCCGAGAGAGAGCCGAGAATGCCTCCCAGCTGCAGGACGGAAGTCAGCCAGCCCTGTGCGCTGGACGAGTTGGCAACGGAGGGGAAGTTGTCGATGAATCGTGTCATGACAAAAGACTGGCCCAGCACGCCCTGTTGGTAGCCATATTCAAACCCGCCAAATCTAACACGGCATGTGAGCATAGGCGAGACTACTGGGATGCAGGCAGCCAGATAGGCCGGGACGGCAGCGAGTGACTTACGAGGCGAAGAAGGCAATGACTACGAGCTTCGGGTTGTGCAAGATGGTCATCCACTTGTTCCTGTTGTAATCAAGCTGCGAGCGCAACTCAGCTGTCGTGAGGACAGCCGGGGTCCTATCCTCCATGGTGGTAGGAGCGTTGAGATGGGTTTGACGAATGAAGACGGACGAGACGAACGAGACGATGAGTATTGGAGACGTGATTCTACAGCAGAGAGACAATGGCCCAGGTTTGGCATTTGATCTAAGAGAGCAGGTCGTCGGGCGAAAACGTTGCGAAGTACACAGAGCAAAGGGCACAAAGATATAGGCTTTGCCACCGTTTCATCCAACGAGGCAGTAAGCAACTAGTGGAAGAACGCAAGAGTTGCCCCATGAAACGATTCGAGCCCCACGGGGAAGAATTCGGCGAAATATCACGAAAGAGGATACTGGAGCCACCGCTAACTCCAAAAAACGTAGGGGTTGAGCGGGCAGCCCCATAGTTGGTGGTTCTACCTGCCCAATGCGGTGTGTATTCGGATGATTCTTCTCCTCACGTGAATACTCCGAATCTCCACCTTCTCCTCACCTCCCCGCCTTCCCCGTATTTTACGTCAACGTTCCACTAATATGACTGTGCAGTGTATTTACTCCAGCTCTCGCTCATCCTGTGACTTCTCCTCGGATACCAAGCACGTTGTCCTGTACACCGTAGCTTCTACCCCAATGCCACACATCACATATTCTGCGGTGCCGTGATAGACTCCTCAACCATCTGTAGCTCCTTGGCTTGGGCACATTGCCGTAGGCAGCGTCTCGGTCTATCATTCTCTGATCTGCTGTCGGGCTCCCCCGCCGTAAGCATATGTTGTCTCCTCCGCGATGCATATAAATAGGACGAAGAAACCACGAGCGAGATCGAGGCGCGTTTCTCAGACCTCGGTCGCACCCAGGCTCCATGACAGCTGCTCGTTGCCTCCTATTTTATAGGAAAAATCCCCGCAATTTACATAGTTGATCCTTTTGCCTTTGTCACCATGGCATCCAATATGGGGCGCTGGCAGGTTGTGCTGGCTGTTTGGCTCTTCTCCATGCTCCGCATGGCCGCCTCCGCGCCCATCAAAGAAAGACAATGCGAGCTGGCGCGTTACAGAGTGCAGCCGCGCGTGTTCGTGCTGACCGACATCAGCAATGAGCCGGACGACCAGATGTCGTTGGTGCGGCTCTTGACCTATGCCAACGAGCTGGACATTCGCGGCATCGCGGCCGTCACGTCAAACTGGAAGAACGACTCGGTCGATCTCACGACCCTGCAAGAGGTCATCAGAAATGGCTACGCCAATGTGACGAAGAACCTGAACGCACACGTCCCGGCGGCTGCTGCCTATCCATCGGCCTCGACGCTGCTGCGCCGCACCCACTCCGGCCATCCGGTCTATGGCCTGGCGGCGCTGGAGCAGCCGCTCAGTGGTGCAGCCAAGGCACTGATCGCAGCCGCGGACGAGGCCACGCCCGCGCACCCGCTGTGGGTGACGGCCTGGGGCGGCGCCAACGTGCTGGCGGAGGTGCTGCAGCACGTCAGCCGCACGCGGTCCCCCGCGGCCGCCGAGGCCTTTGTGCAGAAGCTGCGGGTGTACGCCATTTCCGACCAGGACAATGCCGGTCCCTGGATCCGGGACCGCTACCCGCAGCTGCTGTACATTGTCTCCCTGCACGGCTTCAGCGAGTACACGCAGGCGACGTGGAACGGCATCTCGGGCGAGCTGTACCGCCATTTCGACGCGGGCGGCCCCAACTCGACCCTGGTGTCCAACGACTGGCTGCAGACGCACATCCGCATTGGCGACCTCGGCCAATACTACCCCACGTACGCGTTCATCATGGAGGGGGACACGCCGTCGTTCCTGCCGTTGATTCCCAACGGCCTCGGCGCCACCGAGCATCCCGAGTGGGGCAGCTGGGGCGGCCGCTACGTCCTGGCCGATGCGTCGGGCCAGACGCGCGTCTACGGCAATGCCCCCGACTGGGTGCAGGGCGCCAACGGCGCGTTCTTCCTCAGCACGTTTGCCACGATCTGGCGGTGGCGCGAGGCCTACCAGTTCGACTTTGCCACGCGCATGCAGTGGACCGTCCAGAGTCGGTACCAGGAGGCCAACCACGCGCCCGTGGCCATTGTGAACGATACGTGCGGGCCAGCCCCCCTGGAGCTCTCCTACCAGCAGGGCGACTCGGTCGTCCTCGATGCGTCCGCGAGCTGGGACCCCGACGGCGACGCGTTGGCCTTTGACTGGCTTTACTACCGGTCAGTCACCGAGAGACTGGAAGGCAGCATTGCCGCTACCAGCGAAGCCGTCACCATCTCCAACATCAGCCCGAGTGGAAGCGTGGTCAAGGTGACCCCCGAAACCAACGCAGTAGGTGCAGACAAGACAACGTATTCTTGCCATTCTAGGACCAATATACAAGCTAATACAGACACAGACCCTGCACATTATTCTATCCCTGCGGGACAAGCGTGCGCTGTCGGAGACGACGTATCGTCGTGTCATCCTGTACCCCACAGCTTAAACGTGTTGTGGGAACTGTCAGCGGCACAGACCAACGTATCCAGAACGAGAGCTGGTCCATGCCGAGCAGCGAGGGCAGGATCTACTGATTAGGAGGAGGGAGCCCAATTGTCACCATGACATGAGGCGTGCGCAGGGAGAGGACTAGCCCGCGCACAGGGATAGGATAACAGAACAGCCATGCCTTGCACCTTGTTGTGCACCTTTTTATTAGCGTATACCCCCCGCTTCCTTCGCTTCTTTTCACGATTTTCATGTTGTTGCTAGACAGCAATAAAAGCCCCTGCAAAGTCTTTTCTATCACGCCGCATTAGATCGTGACCTTTCGGTATCGTCACTAGTTTTTGCTCCTCCTCTTGCCGGCTAATGCTTTCCGGTATTCAGAGGAGGGAGTACGAAGAGCCCCTTCTGACCTGCCTGTAGGTCGGGGGGCTGTTTGGTGGGTGGTTTGTTTCCCCGTTCTGCTTTCGATGCCATGTAAGAGACCACACCACCTTGTTCTTTTCGTTGTATTGCCGGAAGTTGAGCGTCTCGGCCGAGCGTGCTTTTCTGTGGACCGATGGGGCCATTTAAGTGGCGATTTGTCGTAGTTTGCCATCAGCAAATAAGTGAGGACGAAGACTTGAGATTTGCAAAAGTGTGCAGTTGCTGTTGCTACCACGCGACGGCAAATCCTCTGTAAAATGGTAGGCTGATGTGCGGTGATCATGACCTTATGTGGGGTAGGCGTCTCGCATTGCCGCACTGGGAGGAACCATGTAACTCAGGTTCTGGTGCTTCAAGTTGCCGAATCTGGACAGTTGAATCTGTTGTTTGGGCCCCGGTCGTTGCATTCACTGTGAGCAAACCCTGTCTGGCAAATCGTGACATTGGTTTTCATGTGTGGGGTGGGCCCTCGACTCTGTGCTTGGCGTGCAAATGGCAAAACTGCACCTCCATGTTATCAAAGACGCTAGCAACGACCCCATGGGCGTCGGCTAAGTCGGCCCGACGCTCCAGCCGAGCAAATTGCGGGCATGAATTATTCGACTTGTGTATTCACCAAGTGGATGAAGACCAAAGGTGTGCAGAAACAAAGCAAACTGCAAGTACTATTGAAACATGTTGATCCGCGTAGAAATGCCGCTGAGAAAAAGCTGGGGGTTTGGTTTACTGGAGACGGAAGCATCCGCAGCCAAGCTAAGACACTCCAAAAAGCTACGAGGTATAAGCGTTTGGGGTATCTTGGCTGTGGTGGGAGGAAACAGTGGGCTGGGCGAAGGGCCCTAAAAGATACATAGTAGACTGGTTGTGCTATTATGCGGAGGCTAACTTGTTTGAATTTCTTAGCTTCTGACATCCCCCCAGTAGCATAGAGGGACTTCTAGGCTATGTAGACAAGCTATTGAGCGGTGGGGCCACAGCGCCTCGTCAAAGCTCCATGCCCCAAAGCATATAAATCCGACTTAGAGCGAGAGACGTGAGGGATGTGGTCATCCGGTCCTAGTCCTATTCCAAAGAAGACTGCGCACTGGCGGGCAAACCACTCACTTCTGTCCTAATGAGAAAGGGATTGTACAGGTCTGGAATATCGTGGGTGGAAATGGACGAAACAGGGGAGAGGGCGCAGGGCTTTAAATGAGAGACTGTGGGTGCTGTCTTTTGGAGAATTTTGTGCTGATATTTCCTAGCTTCTGTGGTCCTCCCCGCGATATTCCCTAGCTTTTGTCTGCCTCCCCGCAACAGGGAGAAGTCCCGCAAGCGAGCTACGAGCATGACTAGGCTACTTCGTTGTGGGGCTTGACCGCCCCCATCACTGGCTATCTGGCATACGAGTTAGAGACTCAGGAGAACCTCTTGGGGGTTCGCGACGTCCAATGGAGATGTCAGGCTGATGTCTCCGGGACTATTTGGACGTGGACCGCGGGCACTCCGAACTTGGTCAGTTTTTCTCTGGGCCGTTGAAACGGGATCCAGATTCCAAAATTAAAGTTTTCTTAGTTCCGGGGAATAAAATGCCGTATTAGTCGCACAACGCGGGGTGTACTTCGAGGCGATTCAAGTTCCGGCAAGTTCAATGACGGAGTGTGGTGGAGAAGTCTACAAATTTCATATTCTGGCATTAGCAACCACCAAAGGAATACTTGAGTCAGTTCAGCGTCCACTACGACACCTTCACTATTCAGTTTACAGGGAAAGACGGCGATGGTGACCGGAGGAACAAGGGGCATCGGCCAGGGAATCTCTGTTGGCCTCGCGGAAGCAGGTGCCGACATCATCCTCATCCAGGCAAGGCTCGCCTCGTTCCAGCTGTGCCAGTCCACGGGACGCTACTGGATTGACAACCACCAAAAGGGCAAGATTGCAACACCGCGAGTCTTGCCACGTTTACGGGGACCGCCAATTCGGTGTGGTAGCTGACTAAGGCGCTGAGCAACAAGGGCATCCATGTCAATGCGATTGCGCGATTGCGGCCGGTCTGTGGCGACGGACATGAACATTGACACGCGCCTCGAGGGGGGCCCGGGGCACCTCAAGTCGCTGGCCGACCGCACCCCGATGGGCCGCTGGGGGGATCCTGACGACTTCAAGGGGCCAGCCGTATTTCTGTGCAGCCCAGCCAGTGACTACGTGACGGGGGACATACTTTGTACTGATGGTGGGTGCAAGGTGCCCGTTTTCGTGTCTTTTTTTTCATTTTCATTTTTTTCTTCTTCACTGATGACTTTACTGTTGGGTGGCGGCTTCTTGGCTCGGGTGATGATCTATTCGTTCATTGCAAAACAAATCCATACAGCAGATGTGAAGCGACGTGTTCGGGTTTGTTCTCCGGACAGGACTGTTGCCTACAACTACCGGGAATTGGCCGAAACAGACACCTCGTCTTCGCTCCGGCGCGACAGGGTTCGCTTCTTCCGTCCCACTGCCGGCCGTGTCATGGTCGGCCCGCGTCGTTTGGACCCCGTCGCCGCCAGAAGCTCGGCCTGCCACTTGCGCTTGATGGCCAGCAGCATCTCCAGCGTGCGCGCCGCGTTCTGGAACACGTGGCCCAGCTCGGCCAGGGCCTTGCAGCAGGTGTCCAGGTGGGAGGCAATGCTGGTGCGGCTCTTGCTGGCGCCACCTGGCGCGTCGTGCCCGCTGTGCTCGGGGTCGGCCAGCGGACTCGCCACCGATGCAAACACCAGGATGATGGACACGGAGAAGATGATGCTGACCATGTCGACGTTGGCGTAGCGCAGCGTGCAGGTGCTGCGGTAGATGCGCAGCAGCGTGGACACGGCGACGGCACTGTCGATGCAGACTCTGCGGGCATGGAGGTAGTAGTCCCGGTCGGGGGAGGGGGCAAAGGAGCGGGCGCCCTGGCGCGAAATGAAGGGCCGGTAGATGTAGATGAGGGACTGGTAGTATTTCATGCTGCAAGAGGTGAGTGAGTGGCGACCGGAAGACCGGAAAACCGGAAGACTGGGAGACGGGGAGAATGAGGGGGGACTGCCTACTGCAATACGAGAACATGCGGAAGATAGAGTTTGCCTTCCTGGTCCCGATCCACTTGGAGTTCTGGAGGGAGGTCGTGCTGCCAACCCTCCAGCCGCGCAATGGTGCTCTGGACGAAGGCCTGTAACGACTTGTTGTCGACGTCGTGTCGGTCGTATCTATGTTCTGTTAGTCCCGGAGAAGGAACAAATGAAAAGAAGTTTTTTGGGGGTTTTTTTTTTTCGTTTGGCGTTCTTCTTTTCGCCTTGCCAAGGGACCAGAATTGCTGTGCTTACAAGACGTGGCAAAACGAGCCCATGACCTCGCACAGCAGCACCCATTGCCGGGAGACCAGCTCGATGGGGTCGCGGAGCGCGTGGATGGGCGCGGCGGCCTGGCACAGGCCGTAGGGCACCCACTCCGTCGTCTTGGTCGCGTAGGAGACGCAGCGCTCGGCCGGCTTCTGCACCTGCACCTCGGCCGTGTTGATGTGGAACGGCGGCCGGCCCAGGTAGAAGCCCCACAGCTGGTCGACGACAAAGCTGCCCCAGAACGCCACCTTGCGCACCGCCGCCTCCTGCGCGCTCACCCGCCCGCGGGCAATGTACGGCGCCATGTCCATGTGCAGGCCCAGGTCGAACGACAGCCGCATCGACATGCCGCTGTACAGCCACCCGCGCGCGTCGCGCGTCCGCGCGGCCTCCAGGCTGCTGAGCACGGCCAGCGCCTGCACCGTGGCCACGCGCGGGCTGTCCAGCTCGACGTCGAGCCAGATCTTGGCGCGCTGCAAGAAGAAGTCGGACAGGGGCGCCGGCAGGTCGGGGCGGCACCGGGCGTCATAGAGCGCGCCAAACGCGCAACTGTGGGGGGAAGAACCCCTTGTTAGTATCGTGAAGACGAGACAAGGACGTGCGAGAGGGGGGTTCGGCCTTCGCCTACATGGTGTTCATCAGCGTCTCCGAGTAAAAGGTGCTGTCGCCGCAGCCGCGGTTGTACCGCGCCTGCTCGAGCTCGTACATGTCCCTGTCGACGACGTGGAAGCTGGGGTTCTGCCACGCAAAGTACAGGCGCGTCAGGTGCTGCACCAGCGCCGGGCTGGGCGTGTGGCCGAGCCCGGCCTCCTCGAGCATCGCCTGGCCGCGCTGGCGGGCGCTGTCGGCTTCCCGGTCGCGCCGGTGGTGGTCGAGCGGCGCCGTGTCGTCCAGCAAGGTCAGGTTCGACGTGGCCCCGTAATAGCGCAGCTCGCCGTCTTCCAAGAGGTGCAGGGCGCCCATGCGATCCGACACTTGGTTGACCACGTCGTCTTCTTCCTCGTCTTCGCCTTGATCGCCCGACTCGTCGCCGGATCCATCTCCGTGTGCGTCGATCTGGGTTCCCATGGGTGGGAGCAGAGGCACCGGTGCCGGCATCTGCGGAGAAAGAGGAGGCGGAGGAGGAGGAGGAGGAGGGGGCATGCCACAGTCAAGGTTCGGATAGGCAGGACATGGTGAGTGCATCTGGTCCCAGCCATATGCGGCTGGATCCAGCGGAAGTGTAGTGGTCTGGGAGAGGTCGATGGACCAGTCGGGGAAGTCCACATTGTCCATGCTGAAGTCCGTCATGCCGTCGAGGTCCACCGCGGGAGGCGCCGCAGCCGGGGGGGCACCGTTTCCGTGGGAGACATCATACGGCGTATCGTCTGGGCTGCTGCTGTTGGGCTCCGGCGTCAAACCGGCGTCGGTCTGTGCCTGGTCTTTGAATGCATCCCGAGGAGCAGCCCCCGGCATAATTTCTCCGCTTGGCGCTCCACTCTGTTCTCCGCCCAAGTCGGCGGGCGGCATCATTGTCGTGGTTGTGCAAAGACTGTCTCCTGTGCGGTCATCACCGGACAAGCGTCGTCCTGGTGAAGTCGCCAGCATGTCCGCCATTCTCCGGAGCATCAGCGCATCATCGTCCTCCACAGGTGGTGGGATGACCAGTCCGTTGGCTTTTATCAAGTCCTCGAGCTGGCCGACACGTCGCGAGAAAACCTCGATCGTTTTTCGTACAGACAGTCTGGCGACGGTGTATTAGTTATCGATTGTATTCGCTAAGAGATGCCGTCGTTGTACCTCACTTTCTCTTGTCTGCACCATGCTTGTACAGACACGCCTTCTTCCTAGTCGTGCAATTTCCACACCGGGGGTGTGCTCCATCGCACTGCGCTCAATAGTCAGCACTGTCGCCATACCGTAATCCGAACAGGAGAGGCTTACTTTGATCTTGCTCTCTCGGCAAGACGTGCATGCTGTCGTGATGTGTTTTCGAGGCATTTGTGCCATGTGTCATGCCCAAGGCAGCCCGTTCTTCGAATCTTGGCTTCCTCGATCCTTTCTTCTTTTAGTTTCCGTTCTTGTGGTTCCTTGCTGTGTCGGCTGCCATTGTCGACTCCGAACGCGCAGCAGTAAACCGAGGAACTTGTCTTGGCAAATGGGGGGATGATACGACATCCGCACAAGGCGGCGTCGAACCCGCTCTAACCATCCTTGTCAAGCCGGTGGACCGGAAAAAAAAAATACTAAAATAAATAAAAACCCCCAACTCCAAGTGCCGGAAGGATACTCGCGCGGAGTGCGGGGAGGATGACCCGAGTCCAGTGTGGAGATGAAATTATGAGGGTGGCGCGAAGGGGGGATCTCCAGGGCAAAAGCAAGCTTTCCTCAGCGACGCCTCCGCCGTTCAGAAGACACACTATCGGGACGTAGGGCCGTGGCAGTGATTTGCCCCGGCTCACCGAACGATAGGAAACTCTGGTGGCCGAACCATGAAGACATATTCGAGTTCTATCGTGGATCTCTGACAGTGGCGAGTCCCATAGCAGTGGAGGCTCTGACCTGTTTAGCGGACGTTGCTTTCCGCGGAAGAAATCATGATACCATTCGTCTGTGCCTGTCTTCCTGGCAGGACTCTACTCTACGGATGCGTCACATCTGTCCGCAACCACTCCTCTCTGGGTGTATTGTTCATCTCCCCTACGTCCAACGCTGCGAGAAACCGGCTTGTGCAATTGTAAGCGGCGATGAGCAGTGTCAACTCCACCATCTCCTTCTCATCGAAGCACCTTCGCACTCTTCCCCACACTAGCTCGTCGACCTTGACACTCTTGGTCATGGCTTCTGCGTATGCGCAGACGGCACCCAGACGCTCGTCCATGCCGTTCCCGGATCCGTCAATGATCCCCTGTAGACCTTCAGAAGTGACCCCAGCCTCCAATGCCAGAGGTGCGTGGTGGACCCATTCGTAGGCGGCGTCTGTGACGACGGCGACCCGGCAGATGGCTACTTCTCGTACATCCGCGGCCAGCGACGTCCGTGTGCGGAGGTTGCCATAGAACGTGTTCCATCCCGAGGCCGAAATGGGCGAGTGCAAAAGAGCGAGGTCGAGCGAAGTGAGACCCCGTGGGCGGCGGCGTTCGATGATGGCATCGACAGTAGCTTCGTCCTCGGACGATGTGGTGGGTGGCGGATTCGCGGTGTACGGGAGACGCATGGTTCAAGCGGCACGTTCAACTTGTTTATATATATATATATATTTGCGGTATCTGCGGCACTTAGCTGGTGCTATTTTGAAACGTGGTGGTAATGAGCAAGTGTAGATGGAGGGAAAATAGAATTACTGCATTTGCACCAACAACTGGCAGGCGGACAATACATATATGCAGAATTTGGGGTAGAACGCGACCCTTGTCTTGTTTTAGTCGCTTGGAATTGTGGCCGGATCCCATGACGAACTTGTCACCTGCATTATCCTAGAACACTGCAATCTGAGCATCTGGCATATCTCGACAGCATGCAACTTGACATACAACTTGGCGTTTACATAGTCCATATCCAATGTTTCCAGGTCGTGAGTTAGGGGGTGTGCATGACGTCAAGAGAGCGACTAGGAGGACCAGTGCACTGACTGCATGTATATAATAAAGCATCGCGAAACACGTCTGTCGATGTGGGCTGCAGGCTTCTGTTTTTCTGCCATTAATCATTGCTTTTTCTTCTCCGTTGTTTTTCGCAGTTGTGTTGCAGATAGCCTCAACGAAGGCCCTTTAAGGCTCCTTTTTGTCGCGTTGGCTTCTGGTCACAGCCTTTCCGTATCGTTACCATCAGTTGCTCCTCCTCCTACCGACGAGTGCCTCCAGCACTAGGAGGAGGGGGCATTGTCCTCACCTATGAAGAGCCTCCGTTGGCCTACCTGTAGTGAGGGGGACGCTTTGATGGGCTGTTGTCTGGTTTCTGTGCTTTCAACGATAAGGATCGGTTTGCTTCCTTCGTGCCTCATAGCTCGTCTGTTTCTGTCTCCGTATTTGGCGCTTCGGGCACCTGTACGGCAAGAGCTTCATCGGCTGCTTTTGCATGTTCTGCTGCCCTGTCTCGCCCAAACAGCGCGGCCACCTGGGCCAAATACGCGTCGTTGTCGGCTACCTTTTTGGCCAGCACATCCTCGGCGTCCATGCGCCAAATGCGGAACAAAGAAGAACTCTCGCACAGGCTTTCAGCGACCGGTCGCCTGAGTTTCGTTATGTCCTGTAATGCAGGAAGAGTAGACTGTGTGCTATTTGCCGCACAAAAAAGGTTTTGCAATTTGGGGAATGTGTGGTATTGCATACGATCTATCACTCTCCGCAAAGAGTCTATCTATTTACTCATCGAGCAGTACCTGACGCAAAGTCACCTCCAATGGAACCGTCTTCCGTCCGAGAAGAGTCTCCAGAAGAGGGTCGACGACGGACAACTCTCCCCTTGCAAGGGCCGGGTAGGACGTGGCCCAGTCTGTGAGATAGTCCCTGGTAAACTTTCCACCTGCCTTGCCTTCCTTGGCTGCCAACTGTGTCTCAATGTACTCGGCTGGGCGCACAGTCTCGAGACGCAGAGCTGGCTTCCAGTCTAGAATGTTGCTGACAGTAGCTGCCACGTCGCGCAGCTCCACGGCCGTCGAACCGGACAGGAGAACCGTTTTCTGTGAATATTCGTCGGGCGGTGCAACCAATATCCTTGCTGTGCCCTGGCCTAGGTCGTCGCGGCTCACAAACGCAATTTTGCCCTCGCCGCCGACAACGACCTGGCGGTCTGCGGCCGGGACGGACTCGAGAGCATCCTTGTCAAAGAGACCCAAGTACAGCGAGAAGCTCTCGCTGTAGATGCCCTCTCGAACAATGGTCCACGCGATGCCACTCTGCTTCAGATAGGCCTCTGTAGCAATGTGGGCCTGCATCACCGCGGCCTGGCTGTCGGTCGCAAACGCGAGACTGGTGTAGTAAATGTGCTGGATGCCCACCTCCTTGGCGACGTCGATGGCGTGCCTGTGTGCGGCCACGCGGATATCGTACGCGATGCTCGGATACGACACGATCAGCAGGGACGTCGCTCCTGCGAAGGCGACGCGCAGCGAGTCCGGGTCCGTGAAGTCCCCCTTGCGCACGTCGAGGCTGCATCTGGCGTACTCGCTGGGGATCTTGGACGGGGTGTGAAGAGACACAATGAGGTTGGCCCGGTCGACGTTCAGGGTGTGTAAAAGGTGGTGGAGAACTCGAGACCCCAGGCCACCTGTGGCTCCCGTGATGCAGAGCTTTCCCATAGTGCACGATGGTGTCGCTGTTGAGCATGTCATATCGCCCACGCTGTCACTGGTGACGTTTGGAATCGAGGCGAGAATTATGTTATTTTGTTTATTCCGCTGGAAGAAGCGGGAACAGTGTCCCGCATGTCTAATTTGAGCTGACCAATCCCAAAGTATGTCATGCGTCAGAAACGTTACCGATGGTATGTCTGTGGGCAAAAAAGAAAACCTTCACGTAAACATGTCCGTCTGAAGCCCAATATGTACTTTGACAACTCCCCACCTGTCGTCATGCGCTCCATTGCCTTGTAGGCAATCCTTGTCGATTCCAGAGCACAAGGTGCACCGGCATACACCGACACCTGAACCAATGCCTCTTGGATGTCTTGCTCGGAGGCCCCATGTCGGATCGCACCTTGCACGTGTACGCCACTGTGAAGTTGGTTACAAAACAAGAGAGTCAGCGAGGACACGCTCAACCACCGGTACGCTGCTCGGTCCCAAGCCGGCCACGTTGCGGCAACCGTGTGCCTGGGGCCACCGCAACGGCTGAGCGCCGCGGGCTCCGGATTGCATTCACCAGACGTGACGTCGCCATTTTCAAAGTTTGCTTGCGACACTTCTTCCATCCATTGCCGTAGGAATACACGAAAGATGTGAACTAGTATTCACTAGCTACTATTAACTATCTCAAAAAGAATTTGCTATATACATTGAATGCGAAACGGGCCAAACCCAAACAACTATTCACAAATTTGCCCCCCCCCCCCCCCCACAGACTACAGGTAGACACGAGAATCTTCCCCTGGCTGCTAAGGAGTGTGGAGCAGGCTGCTGCTCTGACTCCCCATATGATCCGCGCAGCATTTAGCTCAGCGTCTTGTTGGCCCAGCCCAGAGTGGGCGTGGAAGCGCCGTTGAAGACGACGTAGGCGGCCTTGAGGGCGACGTCGCCAAAGATGTTGATGCCGAGGCCGGAGCTGGACTGCAGGCCGCCGAAGCAGGTGGAGCTGCCGTCCTCGACGGGGCCGTAGTTGAGGTAGTCGGCGGGGATGGTGATGCGGGCGGAGCCGACGCCAAAGGTAAAGGTGGGCAGGGTGGCGGAGCAGGAGAAGATGTAGCCGCCGTAGTAGTTGCTGTTGCTGGAGCCGGAGACCTTGGCGTAGTAGGCGCGCACAATGGTGGTGGGCAGGTAGAGCAGGGTGGTGCCGGTGTCGGCGATGCCGGAGATGCTGGTGGCGGTGAAGGCGGAGCCGACGCCGTAGCCGGAGGAGGTGAAGGTCCAGTAGCCCGGGTTGGTGTTGACGGAGACGTAGGTGAGGCTGCCGGTGTAGCGCGAGGTGTTGAGGAAGCCAAAGTCGTAGGCGCCGGGGGCCTGGTGCTTGAGGTCGGCGGCGAAGAGCGGCTCGGCGAGGCTGCTCTTGGCGTTGTCGAAAAAGGTGGCGACGGCCTTGGGCGAGGCGGAGTTGAGGCTGTCGAAGCCCATGCCGATGAGGCCGTCGCTGGCGCTGTCGGAGGTGAAGGAGGAGGACACGGTCTCGGCGCACTCGACGGCCTGGCTGGTGACGGTGACGCCGCCGATGCTGACGGTGTCGGCGTAGATGTTGCCGCTGGACGAGCTGCCGTCGCCGTAGGAGATGTCCCAGGTGTAGCCGCTCATGGCCTTGGCCGTGCTGCTGTTGCCCGGGCTGTACACCGTCTGGCCGTTGACCTCGCTCGACGGCGTCTCGCTGCTAAAGACCCACAGGTCCGACGAGCCCGTGTCCAGGTCCAGCTGCAGCACCTGCGCCGGCGTGCCGATGCTGACGGGGATCGTGTAGGCGTCGTCGTACGTGTCGATGGGCGTGGCCACGGCCGAGCCGTCGGCGCGCTTTACGCGCTTCACGTTGACCAGCCCCGTGCGGCTGACGGCCTCCTCCAGGTAGGCCGGGATGGGCGCCTTGTACTTGAGGTACGTCTTGTAGACCGACACGGCGCCGTTGAAGACGTAGTGCGGGTTGCGCACCTGGTGCAGCGTGGCGCCCCCGCTGGCCGGCAGCACCGTGGTGCCGATGCGCGTGGGCACCGCGCCGGCCACGGCGGCCGAGAGCACGAGCAGAGCAAGAGAGGCCATGGTTGGATGGGGCAAGTGTCTTGGACTTGGTGTTTATTTTTTGGGAGGGGAGAGGAGGGCGGATGCTGATCACCAATTCTCCCTGGACGTGGCCTCCTCCCTTGGCGCAGCTTTATAGAAAACAGACGTCCACGCCCCCATCCTCGCCCATGATGCGATGGCCGCGCCGAGGGCTGAGGGGCTCCGACCAGACGCCCAGATAGGCAGCTGGCTGGGAGGCCGTGGAATAATTCCCACCTCAAGGATCGCCCGTGTGCCCGAGCGTGATAAGCCTGGCGTCGTGCTCGACCACGGCTTTGATTGGACAGGAGCGTCTCGTCAGTCCCTTGTAAGCTGCAACCTACCCTATCAGTCTAGCCGTCCGATGCCGGCAGGGCGCATCGAAAGCGGGTCGATCCGTGGATGGAAAAAGTGTGGTACCCCAAGACTTTGCCAATGCGAACAAGACTTTGCCAATACGAACAAGCATTGCTGGCTGGTCGGCCATGGGGGCCAGATGCTCGCATGCGGGGGGGGGGGGGGGGGGGGAGAGGGGGAGAATGACACAATGGCACCATATAACAGCCGGACTAGCACAGCAAATCGGCAGGTAGCCTTTTGCCGTCGCAATCAACGAGGCCATTGCATCAGCACGGCCATTGTTGCGCACAGGAACAGCGATAGCTTTTCTGATACGTGCTCGTATTGATCGCGCGGCACCTTCATCACGGGAAGCATGCAAAGGTACCTAACTATTCGAGACAATGCATCCGCCTCCTCGTCGCCAGAAGGAGGAGGAGCCTTTGGCAAGAGCGCAAACGAGGGGCGAATCACGCGAGCACACACGGCCCCGACCGGGAGGACCCGTTCTCGAATCGAGCATGCTGACGCGTACGCTCAACACACCAAAAGTATACAAATATGCGCGCACATGCATGCCACCGGGGGGGGCGCCTCCCACTTGGCGAGGTGGAGGAGGGCCCATCCCTTTCTGGACCTTCTCGTTCTGGCCTAACCCAGGCCAACCCTATGCCGTCGCTCCTGCCTTTTCGGTCTGGTCAGCCAAGACCGCGAGATGGTCCAGCAGGCCGTCGAGACGCATGCGGTCGCCGGCCAGGCGCTCGTCGGTCAGGAGATAGGCCTGGGGGAACCAGTCGGGCACGCCCTGGCCGGCGACCATGTGCGCCACGGCCTCGCCGGTCAGCCACGTCTTGTCCATGCCGTAGCCGTTGAAGCCGGCCGCGATCCACTCCTCGCCCTCGTCGGGCGCCGCCGCCGCCGCCGCCGTGCGGCCCGTGACGCGCGAGGACAGCCGTCCCACCAGCGGCAGGCCGTCCGCGGTCATGCCCATGACGCCCGACCAGATGCTTTTCAGGCGGGGGCGGTCCGCGGTGCCGAACATGCGGGGCAGCAGGTCCAGCAGGCGGTCGTCCGCGGCGGCACTCACAAAGGAGTCGTCGCTGCAGAGGCAGTCGGCCAGGGGCTGGTCCTCGACGCCGATGAAGAGATCGCCCGTCGCGGCGTTCTGCTGCAGGTAGTAGAGCCCGAAGCGGTAGCGATGGGGCGGGACGGCGGCGTCGAGGAGGCCGGGCACGACGTAGCTCCACGAGCGCTGCGCACCCTGGTTGGGGAACCCGAGGGCGGACGCGTCCTGGACGCTCATGTGGCCGCGGTAGGGGTAGAGGGGCCCGCGCAGCGTCGGCAGCAGGTGGCTGGTGTAGCCGTTGGTGCAGTAGACGACGCGCTGGGCCCGGATGGTGCCGCGGGGGGTCTCGACCCGGTAGCCGCCTCCTGCGCGATCGGCGTCGCGCGCGACCGACAGCGCGGGCGTGTTGGTCTCGATGGACAGCCGGTCCGGGTAGGTGTCCAGGAGATGGGCAAAGAGGTCGGTGAACAGGCGATACGGCCAGAGGGCCCCGGCGTTCTGGGCGATGCCTCCTTTGGCATGGATTCCCCAGGTCTGTGGGGTGTATGGTCAGTCTCTGGTTTTTTTTTTTTCCTTCTGTTTCTGTTTCTTTTTCTTTTTTTTTCTTTTTTTTYTTTTTTTTCTTTTTAATTTAATTTAATTATTTCTTTGTATTTTTTTTCTCGTCCTCCTACCTCCTCCAGCTCCTTCTCGTCGACCCGCCAGTGGTGGTCCTTGTACTCGGGCACCTCGCGCTCAAAGGCCGACAGAGATGCCTCGGCCTGCGTCCACGCATCCTCGTCGGCAAAGGCCACGAGCTTCGTGACCGGCCGCACCTCGGAGCGCGCCCGCACGTGTTCCGGCAGCGCGGCCACCATGTCCTGCACGCGGGCAATGTTGCGCAGGCTGAAGCGGGCAATCGCGCGGGCGTGCTCGACGCCGTGCTGGGCCACCAGACCGGCAAACTTGTGGCCGGCCGCGGACACCAGGTGGCCGCCGTTGCGGCCGGTGGCGCCGCTGACGAGGGTCCGCGCCTCGAGCACGGTCACGGACCAGCCGGTGGTCTCCAGCAGGGCCTTGGTGACGCTGCAGCCGGTCACGCCCGAGCCGATGATGACGACATCGCTCGCCGCCGGCAGGGCCGGGCTCTGGATGGCGCCCACCCGCTCGTGCACCGGCTGCTGCCAAAACGCCGTCGTCGGCTGCGCATGGGGGAGGAGCGGGTCGGCTGTGGCCAAGGCGGCGGCCTTTTCTCGCAGAGCAGTGCGGTCCATGATTCTGGGCAAATGTTGTTCAGACGCAGAGAGACAGCGCGACAAAGCACCAAAGCCATGGCGAACAAGCGACCATTCGGTCTTATCATACTTCACCCACGGGTGAACTTGCCTAAACCGTCGTCGCCGGATAAGAAGATCCACCTCTCCGCTTTGCTTGACATAATTAAACGACAGCATCGAAACGGGGTGCGACTGGATGCTTTCCAACAGTGTCGGCAGCGGTGGCTGTCATCAAAGCAAGAAGCTGCTTGCAGAACAACACGGCGCTGAGTCAGAACGCTCCAAGGAGGGTACCGTAGGCCTCAATCTTCTGGTCCAATGGGCATCGGATGACCATCCAGCACAAAGGAGGGGTGGAGGGGGGAGGGGAGGGCAATCTGACGACCACGCCAACTGAGCATGCTTTCCGGCTCACAGCAGCATCTCAGCACAAGCAAGTTCGGCAGTCCGACATGGGTTCCAAAGCCAAATCCAAGCGCGCCCGTCCGCCCAAAACCACCTTCTGTCCGCAGTGCGACCGCCGGTTCGCATCGTGGGAAGCGCTGGCCGCCCACACGCGATCGGTGCACGAGGAGAGGACGGAGCCAAGTAAGCGCAAGAGAAAAAGGGCGAAAGGGACGTACACGTGCGAGTTCTGCGGAAAGTCGTTCCCGGAGAGGTACAAGCTGAGTTGCCATCGGATCAGCATGCATCTGCCCCCCTGGTGTAAGCGAGGCCACAAGCATCGAAAGAAACCGACCAAGGCCGACAAAAAAGCACGCCGCGAGGCTCGTGCGCCACCACCGCCCGCTGCTCCTCCGTACTCTGCCTTCCCGGGGGGGCCCGTCCCATTGCCTCTGCAGTACTTCTTCCGGTCCTACGACGGCACCGATGCGTCGATAGAAGCATGGGACGAGAGCCAAGACGCCGTTCCGTTCTATGCGCTGTATGCACCGCCGGTCGCCCCGTCGCCCCCCCCCCCCCGACGCCCGAATATCGGTGCGGCCTCTGTTTGGCCGTCTTCGCCACCGCCCAGGCCTACATGACCCACCTCCACGAGCTGACGCGGTGTCTGGCGGTGTTTCGGGAACGGAATCGGGCCTCTTCCGAGGCCCCTTCTGGAGACCCGGTGCCGCCGACGAACAACCCCGGCCCCGACACGAGCTCGTCATCCGGCTGACGTCCATGTGGGACGATGCAAAGGTGCACCAAGCGAGAGTCGCGAGCGAGAGCACAATATGCGTTGGGTGTGCTTCTGGTCTGTACATATCTGACGAGAGGCGGTGCGGCGTATGAAATCCATACAATCCATACAGGCCTCCTATTTCACACCTTGCGGGAAACGCCTTCTCCTACGAGAATGCCAAAATGGATGGCTACGAGTATTTGCATGGCTCGTCTTGGCAGTGGGTGGTCTCCAGTGACACGCAGACTAGGGCAAATAGATGGACGCTTTCTCTTCACACTCGATTCTTTGACCTTTGCCTTCTTCGTATTTTTCTCTTCTTCCTTTTCCTCTTATCCTTTCCCTCCTTTTTTGCTTTCACTTCCTCTCTGTATTTCTGTAGTCCTTCAGACGCAGCCATGACCACCAGTCCAGAAAAGAATGCCTCTTCTTCAGGACCCCCCGATTGATCCTCCGGAACCCCAGGACTCCCAGGACTCACAAGACTCCCAGAATCCCCCGTCCGGACCTGCTCGGCGCCGTGCACGGCCTCGCCCCGAGCGTGTCCTGTGCCGCGCGCATCCTGGCCCCCATCGGCGGCGGCCTGCCCCTGTGGCTGCTGGTCCATTCTCTGGTGGATCGACGACGTGAACTTGTCGTAGCTCAGCGGGTAGTGGACACCCCGGTTCGAAGTACATTCACAGCTGCCGTCTTGATCCTTGGCAACGATCACAGTTCTCTCCACAGCCAACATCCCCCCTTCTCCATCTTCCGGCCGTCTTTCCCACCGAAGCATCCTGTGAGTTCCAATACCAACTCGTTGTTCGTACACCGTACTTCGTAGACTATGTAGGGTGTAGGTGCGCGACGAGTCATAACAGGGGTGGCTTTTCTCACTGGGAGAACAAACACGGTTGCTCGTTTCAGTGGGGCCGTCTCGTTTTTTATCTGATCCATCTAATCAGATCATGGCCGTGCCACGACCAGATTCTTCTGGGCAGAACAAGGACCCGATCACTGCCCTTTCTGATGCGGTCTGCCGAGGATGCCAAGGCCTCTGGACCGGGCTGGTGTAGTGAAGTACATAGTACGGTGTATTGTGCTAGCCGAGGGATCACACGTTTTGGCGGCCGTTTGCCCACCCTTGGCATATCTTCCTTGCCGTCTGCATCGACCTGAGAGATACCATGTGTAGCCACCAGATTTGCCTGTCACCGCACGTATTCTTCGCAAAAACTCCCGCTCTGCAGACACAAGCTTATATTTATACACCAAGCAGGGTCGAACCCACTTCAACGAAAAGAAGAACAAAAAAAAAGGTATGAGAAACAAAACAAATACAGCTTTTCAAACAAGGTAATAGGTAAAATACAGCCCGGTTACAACACCGCCCCCCCCCCCAGGCTCCCTTACAGGGTGAGCGTCGCCGTCTGCCGAATGTCCCGCGACGACGCGCCCACATAGATCGTGTATGTGCCCGCGGCCAGCGCCCACTGCTGGGCCTCCACGTCCCAGTAGCTGAGGTCCCGGCGCCGCAGCGGGAACGTCAGGTCGGCGGAGGCGCCGGGCTGCAGGCGCACCTTTTCAAAGCCGCGCAGCACGCGCGGCGGCTGGTCGGCCTCGTCGGGGAAGCCCACGTAGAGCTGGGCGACCTCGGCCGCGGCCACGGAGCCCGTGTTCGCGACCGAGGCCGTCACCTCGGCGACGGTGTCAAAGAGGTCGGCATAGCCGCCGAGGGTGAGGTTGCCCGACGGGTAGCGGCCGCTGACGCTGGTGCTGGTGCTGTTGGTGCTGCCCAGACTGACATTGCTGCGGGCCGCCACGGCGCCGTAGGCAAACGTGGTGTAGGACAGGCCGAAGCCGAACTCGAAGCGCGGCGTCACGTTCTTGGCGTCAAAGTAGCGGTAGTCGACGAGGGTCTGCTCGGAAAAGGAGCAGGACGCCGCCGTGGTCGTGTTCTCGCAGACCGTCGCCGTGTAGTCGGACTCGTTCTTGGCCAGCGTGTGCACCAGCTTGCCGCTCGGCACCACGTCGCCAAACAGCACGTCCGCCAGCGCGGCGCCGCTCTCCTGGCCCAGCAGGCCGCCGTACAGCACCGCCGTGACGTTGTCGTGCTCGATCCACTGGTCCACCAGCCGCGGCCCGGGCGTGTTGATCACGACCACCGTGTTGTTGCACGTGGCCGCCACCGACAGCACCATGCTGTCCTGCGCCGCGTTGTGCAGCTCGGACCGGTCCGCGCCCTCGCCCGAGTACGCGTTCAGAAACACCAGGCAGGCGTTGGCGCTCGTCGCAAACGTCGTGTACGTGGCCCGGCCCATCGTGCCCGTCTGGTCCACGCCCTGCGGGTCCTGCCCGACGCCGCTGCCGCTGTCCGGGTACGAGTCGTTGAGGATCCAGCGGACGAGCCCGCCGTAGGCGATGGTGCGGTTCTGGATCGCCTCCAGCGGCGTGCGCAGGTACGAAAAGGAGCCCTGGTCGCTGCCGCCGCCGCTGGCCAGATGGCCGGCGTACGTCGTGGACAGCTCCGTCGTCTGCACCGTAAACGGCTGCGTCGGCCCCGCCTGGCCGGGGCCGGCGTGCGCGCCAAACAGGCTGACGCGGCGCGGCTGGTCCAGCGGCAGGCCCAGGCCCGACACGTTGCTGTTCTTGAGCAGCACCACCGACTCGGCGCCAATGGTCCGGATCAGCGCCGCGTGCGCGGCCTGCTGCACGTCGCGGTACTCGGCCGCCGACGCCACCGACGGCTGGTCCGCGATCGTGTCCAGGCCGACGTAGAACCACGGCAGCACGCCGCGCACGGCCATGTCGTCGAGGCGCGCCTGCGAGAGCGAGCCGTTGGCGATGCCGGCCTCCATGATGTCGGCCCCGAACAGGCTGGTGCTGCCGACGTCGCAGCCCGCATTGGCCGAGCCGTAGGACGTGAACTGCGCGCCGACGTCCGGCCGCACGTTGCCGGGGAAGCCGAGCTCGGTCTTGAGCAGGTGGTTGAGCAGGCGGCTGTTCTCGCACGAGTACGTGGCGTTGACCCGGTTCATCGCGCACATGACGCTGCCCATGCCGGCCCGGATGCCGTCGGCAAACGGCCACATGTAGAGCTCGTGCAGCGCCTTGTCGTCCACCACGACCGAGTACGCGTCCACCCCGTTGACCTTTTCGCGGTTCGTCTCCTGCTCGTTGAGCAGCCAGTGCTTGCCGTCGGCCACGACGTGCTGCTCGGCCAGGCTGGCCACCGCCCGCCCCATGGCCTCGCCCGCCAGGTAGGGGTCGGCGCCAAACGACGCCATCAGCCGGCCCGACCACGGCGTGCGGCCCAGCGGACCCGCTTGGGGACCGTTGAACTGGTTGTAGCCGCGGCCGTACATCTCGGCGCCGAAGGCGGCGTACGAGTCGGCCACCAGCTGCCGGTCCCACGACATGCCCAGCGCGTTGGGCAGCGCAAAGGCAGACACGAAAAAGTCGTACAGCATGCCGCCCGCGCCGTCCGTGGCCGACATGGCGTCCCACGACAGGCTGCTCGTCTCCACATTGGCCGACGTGATGATGGCCGCCTTGGCCGTGTTGTTGAGCTGGGCCACGAGGGCGACAGCCTTTTCGTAGGCCGCCGCATAGGCGCCGAGATCGACGGTGCCGTCGGCCAAGAGGGCCGGCGAAGAAGAAGAGGTCGAGGCGTTGGCGGCGCTGGTCGACCGTTCAGCGACCAGCGGCTTGTGTGCGGCGGCGTGGCATTCGCCGGCGAGAAGCGCCAGGCCGCCGAGCGCCTGGATCAGAGAGGCTTTCATGGCCAAGTGAGCAGCAGGGGTTGCGCGCTGTGTGATGGAAAGGAGATGCGAGCGGTTGTCGAGACAGATCATCCGTTGCCCTCCATTCCACGGCTGGCTGGGCCGTCTTTATAGGCAGCACCACATCATCGCATCTGCTGCAGACGCATACGCCGTAAGCCGCCGTGCTGATCCTGCCGATCCGCTAATCTGGCGATCGGTGTGCTGGCTGATCGGTTGATCGGTCTGATCTGGTTCTTCGTGCTGCTGGGCCGCGAGCGCGATGATCGCGGACTGGCCCATCCTCCAATTCTTGGATGCTGCCAGCGTCCACTCACCATGACGCCGAAAAATAGAGCGACGGCCACAGTGCCCGCCACTGCGCCGGCGATGCGTGTGGAAGAACTCTCGTTGCGGTGCGAGTTCCGAGCGCAGGCTCCGCAGCGAGCGAAGCTTGCATGACGCGTCTAGCTGCAGCCGGATCGGAGCGGTTGGGCCTTGGCCATGACGCGTCCACGGAGCCCACGCCGGACGGAACCCGCCGTGTGGAAAAAATCTACAAAATCCTCCAAGAGCACCCACGAACCCCAAAAAAGGAGTCAAATGCCGTATCGGATGGCAGGCTGATCACGCCAGATCAGACCACAGTGGGAGCGGAATGTTTTCCATTCATGGAATGTGGTCATGTTCATAGTCAGATATCTGGTCTTGGAACGTCGCCTTTCGCTGGCCCTGGTCGTATCTTGTTGCCACTCGCCGTGCTATAAACTAAATAGACTATCGGCCACGATGTCCCACCAGGATATTACAGGATGTTGCAGTCCGGCAGTTTCATAAAAGCATATTTCCAGCCGGTACATAGTTAGTAGTTAGGTTGGTGGCCATGCCCATGGTGATGTCACTGTGCTCAGGGGTGCTCACTCACCCATACGTCTCATATTTCCCTTTCTGGACCCACAAAGGAAGTGGCAACGGCGTCTTGCCATTTAAACAGATCGACAGTCCCTATACCCGTACGGTCAACTCTTAGTAAACACCAATTTACTTGCTTCCACGTGTACGCTCTCTGCTGAATGGTTTCGTTTGCCCCTTTTCGCCATTTTCATCGGCTTCTTACTTTCTTGTGCGTGCTTACCGGTGCATCTGCATTGAGAGTCCATTGTCGTGACTTGGCTATTGGTGAGGTGCTGGTCAGACACCCTCAGAACCCACCCAATTCAGGCACGGTAAATTAACGCACTGAGAAACAACTGCGGCCGCACTCATTTAAAAACACGGCCTCCACTCGCGTTAACACGTACATAGTACACTTTTATGCCTCGGCCAGCACAGGCCTGTGTTACATTCGTGTTCGGCAGTACTCGGCGTCCAGTTAAACACTGTTGTCACGTTTGTGGGAGCAATCAGGTGTACGTTTCCAGAGTTGCATCGGAGAGAACGAAAGCTGTCTCGAACATGCCACCTTCTTTGCTTTCCATGTTGGAATATAGCAAACATGGAATCCTATGCAACGAGCTAATTTCAAACGTGGCCTGGTCTAAATTCTAAGGTAGGCAGAACAAGATGAACACCCAAACGCCAAACCATCAAACTGTTGTATTGCGAATCATGGACAAAAAAAAAATATCGTCAGTTGGTCCAATCTGCGATCGGACGGAACTGCCGTGAGCAGCCTCACTCAATGCTCTCTTCTTCATCGAGCACAAAGTTGTCGGGGTGTCCCAGCACGCGGCTGTTGTCTGTCTCGGGCTCGTTCGGTCCAGCATCGTCGGCACTACTGCTCGGCAGGGGCTCGTATTGATAGAGCCGAATGTTGACAAACATGGCAAACAGGCCAAAGTCATAGGCCAGACGCAGGGCGCCAGCCACGACAAACGCAATCCAGAATCGGTTGTGGCCGGCCAGCAGCCCGGTAAGGGTCGGGCCTGTGGTCGATGCCAGAGTTCGCAGCATGCTCGTGATGCCCAGTACGGCTGTCCGCTCCTCGGGCCGGACAACGGCGGCAATCAAGGCCGAGCGCGGTGCCTGGTCGAGGTTGTTGAGGCCGATGCGGATCAGGAGCAGAATGTAGGTCATGGGGATGTTTTTGGGCAGCGGGAACAGCATGACGGCCGCCGACGAAGGCACATGGGTGAATACCATGGTATTGATCAAGCCAATGTACCGCGACAGAGGGCCGGCAAAGATGGACGAGCAGGCGGCGAGGAAGTAGCTGATCGACAGGATGTTCCCCAGCGAGTCTTTGCCCATGTGGAACTTGTCGTCCAGGTAGTAGCTGGTCAGGGCGATGTTGGCCATGCCGTCGGCCAAAGAGTCGACCATGAGCAGGAACCAGAGTCCATACATGATCTTGCGGGTCTGCTTCGAAATCTGGGCCAAGCGGCCCCTCTTGGCGGGAGGCGGTGTCGCCGTCCCATCGTCACCATCGCTCTCCTCCGCATCGTCGACTGAGCTACCATCACGCGGTGCACTCAAGCTCCGTCGAGTCTTGGATCCAACGGACGACAAGTCTTCCTCGGACGACGATTCCGCACTGTCGTCGTCGTCGTCGTCGCCAACCGTGTGGGCCCCAGCAGGGCTGCGCGGCGTGAGAGCAATGCTGTCGGCGCTGTCGTTGTCGTCGGGGTGGTGCAGCTCGCACTTGGGCGACAGCAGGAGGCTCAGGACGAGATTGACGACGCCCATGCCGGCATAGGCCCAGTAGCAGGTGTGGTACGCGCGGAGCAGCGACCAGCCGGAGCCACTGGTGTGCAGGTACTGGACGACGTGTCCGGCGATTTCGGTGCCGATGGACGAGCCCAGCGTCGAGGTGGTGACGTACCAGGCGAGGACGTCGGACCGGGTGGCCGGGCCGGTCAACTCGGACAGCATGGACTCCTCCACGGCGCGGAAGGGGCCAAAGTCGCCGCCGGTGGCGCTAATGACGCCGGCGACGGCGGCGAGGAGCAGCAGCCAGTAGTTTTCGCACAGTGCAAACGTGGTGCCGGACATGATCATGAGCACCGAGCCGAAGAGCAGGGTGCGGCGGCGGCCGACATGGTCGGCGACCAGGGTGAGCAGCAGGGACAGACCGACGTCGCCAACGAGGGTGAGGGTCATGAACAGGCCGATGCGCTCGTCAGGCACCTTGAGCTCGTTGAAGAAGAGCGCCAGCACGAGCGCGCTGGCGCCGTAGGCGAACATGCGGCATGACCGGGCGAGAATGACGATCCAGGCATCTTTGCCGGTGTGGTAGACAGACGCGAGACCGGATTCGCGGTAGGCAGACTGGAAGGAGAGTTTCACCATCTCAGGACGGATGGGAAAGCAAGAGGATGTTTGTGGGACGGGGTGGTGGACTGGCAGCGATGCGGAAGAGGCGGAAAGAAGGAGGGGTAATCAAGAGAAAAAGGAAGGAGGCAATACGTCCCATACGCGCGGGCAAAATTCAGAAGAGGAGTGTAAGCACCGGAAAACGTAATCAAGATGGGAAGAACCGAATACTCGCACAAGAGACAACGTCCCAGCCAACCCGAATGCATACTTCCGCCCTCTCCTTGGCCACTGACGAATGGTTTCTTATTCAGCAGCGCCGGGCTGTCCAGGGCGACTGCACCCAAAAATGGAGGCTCCAAGAGAAAAAAAAACTCGCAGTTCAGGGCCCTTCTGGAACGGGCGGCATGGCCTGCCGTGCCGGTACAGGCCTAGTTCGCCGGTGTCGGCCCCGCGGGGAACCGCTGGTTGGCTCTAGACCCCCCTCCTTCCTATAGGCGGTTCGGCGGACCCACCGGCCTGATGATGTCAAAAGGCCTCTAAATTCCCCCATTCTGCCACCAGCGGGGCGCCGTTGGCGACCCCAGAAAAAAAAAAGAAAAGGAAATGTCAGCATGGCCGCTGCCAGACGGCGGAACAACGGGACACAGCCAGGGCTTCTGGGCCGGAGACTGTCGCCGACGAACGGCCACGCAAGTGCCCAGCTTCCTTGGTGGGAATGGCTGCAGGTCTCCACGAAGGGCAAGAGGCCTCGTCCCGGTGGTGCTACTTGTCTGGGCAAATGGGCCATGCTGTGGGCGGTCTGGTCCTATCTGGCAGCGACATGTTATCTCCAAAGCTCGACATCGAGTTGGTTGTGTGGAGCTCTTCTGGGGTGTAGACGTCCATTGGCGAGAAGGACGCGGTGAACGGCGTGACCACCACGCCGCCCAGACATGGCGGTTGCGACCCCATGTAATCCACACTGGTAGTCCCAGACGGGTGCGAAGACGAGAAACTCACTCCATGCGTCTTCGTGCCCGGTCGTCCTAGTGAAGTCGCGTGTCTCCGGCTTGCCGGGCTTGCCAAGCCTGGCCTGGACCGGGGGACCAATGGCGGGCGGCAATGGGAGGTTGGGTTCAGGTGAGGCTGAGTCCAAGGCGTCCCCTCCTGTCTCGGGAGGGGGTGAAACTTGGCCCCAAGACACGCGCCGCGTGGGAGAATCTTGCCCGCCATGAGGCTGCTGGATACACACACGCTCGAGCTCCACAACTTCCTCGGCGATGCGGTGCCTCCCTATGCGATCCTCTCCCACGTCTGGGGCGACGAGGAGGTCTCGTTCACGGACATGCAGAGCCCAGCACGCAGTGCCCTGCGCGGCTGGGGGAAAGTGGCCCAATGCGCCGCGTACGCCGCGTCGGACGGCTGGGGCTTTGTCTGGATCGACACCTGCTGCATCGACAAGCGGGACAGCTCCGAGCTGAGCGAGGCCATCAACTCCATGTTCCGCTGGTACGAGCAGGCGGCCGTGTGCTATGCCTATCTCGAGGACGTGGCGGTGTCGCACGAGTCCGTCCACCAGAGCTTCGCCTCCCACGCGAGAAGCTGGGACTTTTTGGGCAGCCGCTGGTTCCGCCGCGGCTGGACGCTGCAGGAGCTGCTGGCGCCTGCTTTTGTCGTCTTCCTCGACTGCCACTGGGAAATGATGGGCACCCGCGAAGACCGCATCCGGGACATTGGCGCGGCCACCGGCATCGAGGCGCACTACCTCGTCGACTTTGACAAGGCCCCGGTGGCCACCAAGTTTTCCTGGGCGGCCCGCCGCGCCACCACACGTGTCGAGGACCGCGCCTACAGCCTCCTGGGCTTGTTTGGCATCCACATGCCGCTGATTTACGGCGAGGGCGAAGCGGCTTTCCGTCGACTGCAGCTGGCGATCATCCAAGGGCTCGACGACGAGACGCTGTTTGTGTGGCAGCGCGCCAATGGCAGGTTCCGCCGGACGAGACAAAAAAAAAGGGGGGGGGCCCTTCCGTCGGACCCATGCTGACCGGGAGCAGGCACTGCTGTCAACACGGATCTGCTGGCGCCCTCGCCCGACCACTTCCACGACTGCCAGGATCTGTTCCCCCACCGCTTCGACACGGCGCGCACCGGGTTCAGTCTGTCGAGCCGGGGCCTCGCGCTGCGCGCATCGCTGTGGGAGAACCGCGACATCGGCTCGCAGTTCCTCCTCCCGCTCAACTGCTACCGCTTGTTGCCCGACAAGACACGGCTGCAGCAGGTGCTGCCCCTGCGCCGGTCTGCCGTCGTGCCGTCAAGCTATGGCGTGGACCGCGCGGCCACATGCATGTCCCGCCACGGCCTCGATGTCGCCGACACAGATTCGGACTGGTTCGTGCTGAATGGCTACTTCTTCAAGCGGCGTGGCCGGGAAGACATTTGCGTCTCGCTGACGGCTGCGGAGGACGGCGCCCGGCGCGGCCGCCACGGCGCATTCGTGCCCTTTTGTGTCTCCTTCCGGGCCCCCGCAAGCATCGACATCTACTCCGCCCGAACGCAGCGGCCCAGCATGTTGACCCATGCCCGCACGGTCCACCTGACGGAGATCTTTGACGGCAAGGACCAGGTCAGCGGCCTCGCGGCGGACGAGTACCCCGTCGTGTCCGAGGATGATGTGCTGGCCATCAAGCTGGCCGTCTCGCTGGACCGGCTCGCCCACCATTTTCTCATCGCCGTCAGCTGGCCGGGTCGGATGCCGCTCTGTGGCATCCGACGGCTCCACGGCGGGGTCCTGGACAGCGGCGAAGCAAACAGATGCATCCGGGAGTGGGCGGGCCAGAGCTCCTTGCCCCATACGGAATACTCCGAATCCGGGTCGGAGCGCATCACCATCCAGCTGCTGCCACAACCACTTCGTCCCGGCATTGTGCTGAACGATATGGCGGAAGAGGGCACATCGGATAGTCAGGCCCGGATCCGAATGCTCGTGCTCGAGATCAAGCTGAGCAAAGTGCAGCTGCCTGCCATGTCGGCGCCGGAGGTGTACATGGACTAGCGGGGCATCCTGCCGGTGTGGTTTGTGGAAGCACGGTTGACACACGGCGGACCAGAATGTACAACAAGATTTGTACCAAGAGTTGCATTCAAAAGTCATGTAGCCGGTCATGAGCCAGATTGATGCTGGTTTTGCAAGATCGCCACCATTTTTCTTTTATTTTTTTTTATTTTAGCAGTGGCCTCGTTCGAGCCCGCATACGTTGACCAGCTGCCAACACCCCCAAAACCCACAGAAGTAATTCCTTGACATGGAAGAGTTCGGCCCTTGCGGTGTCTTCGACCGGGATCGAATGAAGCATGCTCGGTGAGATCTTGCTGGTGTTTGCGATGACGCAGCTCACTGTGTCGATATCTATTGCTTGGAGCGCCTGCCCGTCTGACTATTTTCCTTTACAAAAACGATGTCTCCGTCCAGGACATTGTATGAACTCCAAACCAACGAAGACACTCGCGCCGCATTCTGCCCTATCTGTTCTCTTTCTTGAATACTGGCTTCCACGCAAGAATGATTGTACATGTTGAGACACTTCTACAATACCCCGGCTCGTCTCTTCATGGTAAGCCAGCCAAAGACTTGTTGCATCTTACTTGCAAAGCTTCTCGTCGGTTTTCGCTTCCAGCTGTGTGCGGTGTTGTGGTGTCGCGCTGGAGAACCAATGTTCCGGTCGCCACCACTTCCTCTTGTTCCTACAAGCCCGGACCATGGCCAGGATTTCCCGATTGCCCGTCTCCTTTGCCACGCATAAGCCGTCGTCTATGGTGAAATTGTCTATATGGGGGTGGCCCAAAAATAGCTCGACCAGGTCCGGGCGCTGGGACCGAATGGCAGCGTTGAGAGCGAACGTGTCGATTCTCTCGGCCTTGGCCACCATCTTGGTCATAACATCCATCGGCTGCTGGCTCTCGACAGCATGCGCTATGGAAAGTTGAACGTGGTAGGGACTCAGGTCCGCGCCATTATCAAGAAAGACGTGCAGCACGGGTGCAATCGACGGCGGCTTTGCACAGGCCACTTCGAAATACGTCTGACGATCGCCGCGGTCCGTGTCGGGAAGTTCGGGGTATCGTTGGCAAATGAGTTGGGCAATTTCGGCATTCGGGTTCTCAATCAAGGTACTGCAGGTGCCGTAGTCAATCAGATATTGGGAATCGTCAAAGGCCAGAAGAAACTTGACAATCTCGACCTGTTTCGCCGCCACAGCTTTGTCGAAAAGATGAGAAAGCAGAGGGTTTCTCGGTCGGACACCTGCTTCCTGGAGGAGCTGCTGCAAAGCTGCCACATCTCCCGAAAGGCAGGCGGCTTCCATAGCCTCTTGCGCGTTGCGGCTCTTGGGTGGTGGGTTCTCGTTGCTCGCCATGGTGTTTTGGAGCCTGTGGAAAGTAGGGTATGGGAGGTGGAACGATGCAAGAAACAACAACATACGGAAAAGGAGGGGAGGGAAGAGAGCAAACGTGATCGTTCCTCTTGCCGTTTTGCTGTCATGTGACATGGGATGGCCGGGTTTTCCTTGATTTGTGTTGTTGCAAGCTGCCAGCTGCTGTCCCGTCGTCTGAAGGATGAAGGATTGGATACAGGAGCCAATCGGGATCCGGCATGATCACCCCCTCCGACTCTCCCGTGCACCCTGCAGAACGGAGACCGAGACCAGGGCATCACAGAGGCGTACTGCGTCTGCGACAGCTCCCTCACGCTGTCCCTCCTGCCCACCAGTCTGGACCAGGCCGAGGTGTGTGCCTACACGACCACACCCGCGTCCTCCTCGGCCGCCGAGACAGTCACCACGGCCACGCAGGTCTTGGCCAGCTGGACCAACAGATGCCAAGACTGCAGCCTTGTTAGTGGCATCGCCAACATGCCTAGCTGCACCAGTATGCGCGCTTGTACGCCGACGATTGCGCCCCGCGTCGCGGCGTGGGTGGTGTCCAATCTGTCCACCGTTGACGTCGGCAACGCGGCCGACTCGAACAACGGCCAGGATCTGGCCGAGGGAAATGTTTGGCAAGCTCAAGAGCAAGTGCAGCGTCGCCTCGAGGTGCAGCGGCGAGGCTGTGACGACGGACAGCGTGGGCCTTGTCGTCGATGAGGGCGACGAGCCAGTGATGCCGGCTATGACTTTTAAGAATGGCCATTTGGGAGCGAGATGGCAGCAGTGATGCAACATCGACAGCTGCGATCCGCCGAAAGTTTGCCACTACACAGCTCGTATGTGCAACGCCCCGTCTCAAAACCGTACGGTTTGTCTTTCTCTTTTCTTTCCTTTTTTTTCTTTTTTGGCCCTATAGTATTCTTATTCTCTCCTGCTCTCGCCAGCTAGCACAACCTTCTCTTCAGTCGTCTTGGCAGTTGGCCGGTGCAAATGTCATGAAGGCCTGGATTTGGGCGCCATCTGTGGCATGATCGCTGACCCGGCGTCGGCTGACACAGGCCTAACAGGTTTGCCGGTGATTGGTGCATGAGGCAGTGCGTGGGAGTGTCGTCCATCGGAGAGTTGACCGGGGGGGTTAAGGGAAAAACAGTCGCGGATGTAACACCCAAGGGAGAGAATCACTGATTGTACTTTGTATAATTATACTTTGTATATTATACTTTGTATATTGTACTTTGTATATTGTACTTTGTATATTGTACTTTGTATATTGTACTTTGTATATTCTGTACATTGAGAGTTTATAATTTGGGAGTTATCGCGTCTTATTGGAGAGACAGGCCGTGAACAGACCAGCTGTGAAGAGACAGATCATGTCTTTGTATTCTATTTTGGGGTCCCTTTTGAAGGCATTTCAACCCCCAAAACTAAGTGGGACTACACTCGACGCAGTTCGCCTGAGCGAGCCAAAGCCGGGGAAGTCTGAAATGACGACTCAGTCTAGGTTGCAGAAACCGGCACCGGCTTTAAAATACAATCCAAAAAAAACTTGGTCCGGCCGGCCTTTTGATAAGAAGCGGATCAATTGCGCGAGGCAAACCCCGGGGAAGTCTCCCCCCCAAAGGAGGGGTAGTTTGCATCCTCCGGGGCATCGTGGAGACAAGGGCGGCCTGAGGAGACGTCGACATCTGACGATCAACGTTTTCGTAATTCATACACTTTCGGCAGAACAAAACACCTTGCATAGCCACGACCGAGCGTTCTGGTCGTGTTCCATTCTTGGCAGTTCTCCGCAATTCTCGGTTCGTAGATCGCCGCTTTGAGGGGTATTTGGATTTTGTTCATTATGGCAGGCTCTTCTTCTTCTTCACAGGGCCGGGAAAAGCCAGTCACTTCGCCGCCGCCGCAAGCATCCGACACACCGCATCCCCCGAGCAAGCTTCCTCAAATCATGGCTATTCTTGTTGTCGTGGTGGCCGCTGCAGTGGCCTTTGCCCAGTCTGGGCTTTCCGCATTCACGCCGTCCAAGGCGGCACGAGGAGCGGGCATCCCGTCCACGGCGCAGTTCATTGACCAGAAGAGCTTCAATGTCTTGGCTGCTGTCCCGCCTCCCTATGTGTTCAACGGGAGTTCTGTGAGTACAGCGTGTGGTCCGTTGCTAGCCATGGCACTATCCTTTGCTCACCATCTGGCAGCCATTTGTGCCCCCTGGACATACCATGGAATCTCTGAAGGCCAAGCCCTTCCACATCTATGACGATGCCTTCCTGGACATTCTCGGCGCGCACCCGACATTGGCACTGATCGCCAAGAGCGAATCGGATCCTCTGTTCCACGAGGCCTTTGTTTGGTACGTCCCCGGCATCTTTTTTTTTCGGTCCGTCCCATTCTAACCTACCCCAGGGCCAAGGACACGGACGAGTTCTTCTTTGCCCAGAATGCAGGCGCAAGAGCGGCCGGGACGGGCTTGAAAAAGACAAGCATCGTCCAGAAGATCTCGCTCACCGAGGCCGCCAGTGTGGCGGCGGCAGGAGAAACCGGCCAATATGTGGCGGTGACGACCGTGGACTCCTCGTCGCCGGTGCTCAATCCCAATGGTATCCAGCTGCTTTCTACATGTCTGGGTCTTGCTTCCTGCAGCGTTTCTGTGCTGACAACGTCCAGGCGCGACAAACTTCCGTGGCAAGCTGCTATTCGCTGCGGAGGGACAGGGCGACGATCTCACGTCATCCCTCACTGCCCTGGATCCTAGCCCTCCCTACAACACTACAGGTAAGCTTTATGGGGAGTGCCATCAAGAGGACTGAAATAGATTGCGCTAACCTTGCAAAAATGGGGCTGGCCTTGATTGGTATGCAGTCCTGGTCAACAACTTTTTTGGTCGCCAGTTCAGCTCTTTGAACGACCTGGCTGTGCACCCAATCAGCCACGATGTCTACTTTACGGACACCTTGTACGGCTACCTGCAGGACTTCCGTCCTGCACCTGGTCTGCGCAACCAGGTCTACCGCTGGAACGAGGCCACTGGTGCGGTCACGGTTGTGGCGGACGGCTTTGTCCTGCCGAACGGTAAGCGCCCTGGAACCTTTCTGGTGGAATTGAAAGACCCCGGTTCTCACGATTGGTCCAGGCTTTACATTCTCGCATGATGGCAAGCATGCCTACGTCACGGACACGGGCGCCCATCACGGCTTCTATGGCTTGAACCTCTCTGACCCGGCATCCATGTACGTTGGCATGGCCCATGATCAAATATTGACGGAGCCAAGAAGGTGCACTGACAGTTCGATAGCTATCGGTATGACGTTCTCAAAGACGGCACTTTGGAGAACCGCAAAACATTCGCCTACATTGACTCCAGCGTTCCGGACGGTATGGTTTCCCCCCAATGGCCGCTGCAATCCAACAACTCCGAGTACTGACCATGAGTGACCAGGCGTCCATTGCGACACAAAGGGCAACGTGTACGCGGGCGTGGGCGACGGCATCGCAGTCTGGAACCCGTCTGGCACCCTTCTGGGCAAGATCTTCCTTGGGACCGGCTCAGCCAACTTCCAGTGGGCCAGCGGTGGCCGGATGGTGATTGGAGCCGAGACGGAGCTGTATTATGTGACCATGGCAGCCTCGGGCAACCTCGTGGAATCAGAGCTGTGAAGAAGTTGGCCTTTTTTATGTTTTGGTTTTTTTTCCGCTTACTTCAAACAAAGCCATGCGTCCAAAAGAGGTCATTATTTTCATGGCGGAACATGATTGGGTCTGGTCCGGCACTCCGTAGTCACACAGCATTCATGATGAAACCGTAATGGGAATAAGAATGCGAAAGTGAAAAGTCGGCGTTTCGTTGTCAATCCGGGGTGTCAATTTCATGATGAATATAAAAGAAGAAAGAAATCCCGTTTCGAAAGAGATGGACAAGAAGACCATAGTCATTTTCTCCTTCAGTTCTGCTCCAACCTTGTTTCAAGTATTGGGTTGCTAACCCGCGTATTTGACGTTGTTGTTTCTGCATTCTTGTTCCCGTTTTGCGCTTGTTTGCTACTGCGATAACACCACACCTCGAGACCACACAACGTTTGCATTTATGCGCACCATGGCCGAAGAGGACAATGTGTGTCAGTTTGTCGGCGAGCCCATGTCCGACATTGCTGGCATTGGGGTATGTCGAGGCTGTACCTTAGCACCGTGGTCAGGCCCTTGATAGTTATTGACCGTGTTAGATTCTGGTGGGCTTCACCGGCCAGGCCGTTCTCTCCTTGGGTCTTTCTCTGTGGGTTTTCTTCCTGTCGCGCCATGGCAAGCTGGACAAGGCCTTGCACGACGAAGATTCAGACGAGCTTGCCATTGAAATGAAACGGCTGGACATGGTCCAAGACATCCTCATGATTGGCAATGACATCCAGATGATGACAGGTGCGGTTTCTGCTGGCCCTGTCCACAAGAAACGACCGGCTGTGGTGTCAATTGCAATGTCCCGCTGACGTCTCGTTGCAGGGATTGCTCTGATGATCACGGCGTACGCCTACGGCGAACACATTGACGTGTACCATTTGCATCTCATCTACGATACCGTCAGCCTCGTTGGGCACGTAGGGCCCCGTTCCGACTGATTCTGTCACCAGAACTGCTCTAGCTAACACTTCTCGTCCTTTTTTTTTTTTTTCAATACAGTGTTTCCAGCGCGGCCGCTCTTGTCTGCTACACATTTTGCCAGGCACGGAATACAGAGTACCGCAAACGACGCGAGGGTCATGGGCGTTCTGAGCTGTTCGGCATCGAGGAAGGGTCTGACACGAGACATCAGCCGTCTGCCCCGGAACAGCTCTTTCGCCAGCTGCTCCGCCTCGTCCTGCCGAGCGTCCAGCAGAACCCCATTCTGCGAAAGTTTTGCTTGTCAGGGCGGTACCGCGTCACCTACACCTTTGTCGCCTTTTACGTGGCCCTGACCGTCGTCCTGGCCCAGCAGCTGAACGCGTGGGACTGGCAGGTCGACGGGCGCTGCTACGACACGTCGGGCACCACCGCGCCAGGCGCCGCGCATCCCCGCGCGGACCGCACCTACGTCAGCATCACCTGCGGCTGGATGGTCGCCGTGATGCTGTTTGCCGTCTTTGGCGGGGCCCGCCTGCGGCGCGGGATCCTGCTCGCCGCGTTCGTGCAGTTCCCTGTGCACCTGTACATGATGCTGGCCCTGCGCACGGCCAACCAGGGACGGCTGGGCGTCACGGCCGAGGAGGCGGCCGCTGCGGGTGCGGACGAGCGCTCCGAAGCGAGCGAAAACGAGTGGGACTTTGGGCAGACGACGGCCGTTCTGCTCCTGGGCGTGGCCATTGGCGAGTTCTTGGCAAAGAGCTTCGAGCTGTACCGGTTCGAGCGGAAGATCAAGCGGCGGCAAAGAGGCGTCGGCGCGCGCGAGCTGCTCCGGCCAGACGAGCGGGACGAACAGCAGCAGCCGCTCCGACAGACGGTGACGGAAGAGCCCACCAAGAGGCCGGCGACATCGGCACAGGAGGGCCGAGCCGGACGAGGGCGCTGAGGGCCTCTTGGCTAGACAGTCTCGCAGCACGATGTTTTTTTGCGACTTTTTTTTTTTTTTTTTCCTCTCTTGGTTCCTTGGCCACAAAATCCATCGCGCAGTTTGATTTCCAAATCAATTCTCGTCATCAGAATACATGTATGTAAGAGCTTCTTTTTTTTTTCTTTCTTTTTTTTTTCTCTCATTTCATATTATGCTCTGTTTCATGGAGTACCCCGTTTCCATGCGTCATGTGGTTACCGTATCGTATGCAAGTGCTCTTCCTATGGAATATTTTTTTTTTTTTGCTTTTTTTTCCTTTTTTTCCCTCCTCATCTTCACGACGCAGCTGTCCGTGACCGCGCGCCCAGTACGGCTTTCCCTACGCTGCTGTCGTGGGCCTTGCCCAGCTCGCCCGTGATCCACGCGCCAATGTCGGCCATGGCGTCCAGGTCCACGCCCGTGTCCATGCCCAGGCTCTCCAGAAAGTACACCATGTTCTCCGTCGCCACATTGCCCGTGGCCCCCGGGCTGTAGGGGCAGCCGCCCAGCCCGCCGACGGCGCTGTCGAAGATGCGGATGCCGTGCTCCAGCGAGATGGCCGTGTTGACCAGCGCCTGGCCGTAGGTGTCGTGGAAGTGCATGGCCACGTCCTCGTGGCGGATGCCCGCGGCTGTCACGCACCGCAGCAGCTCCTTGGTGCGGGGCGCCGTGCCCATGCCGGTGGTGTCGCCCAGCGAGATCTCGTCGGCGCCCATCTCGAGCAGGTCGGTGGCGATGTCGGCCACCTTGCGCGGGTCGACGTCGTAGCCCTCAAAGGGGCAGCCGAGCACGACAGAGATGTAGGCGCGCACGCGCAGGGGCGGGTCGTTGGACTCTTTGGCGGTGCGGATCACGTCGCGGAAGCGCTCGAGGGACGTGGCAATGTCGCAGTTGAGGTTCTTGCGCGAGAAGGACTCGGAGGCCGCGGCAAACACGGCGAGCTCGACGGCCGGCGGGTACGAGGTGGCGCTCGACGGCCGGGACGCGGTGGGCGGGGGCGGCGGGAGGTCGGCCACGAAGGCGTCGGGGTGCGCCTGGAGGATGGCGGAGGCATCGCCGAGGCCCCTGGTGTTGGGCACGAGAAAGGCATAGGAGATGGGCACGGGCGACGAGATCTTGTGCTCGAGGATGTGCTGGAGAATGTCGGACGAGTTGGCCATCTGCGGGACCCATTTGGGCGCCACAAACGAGCCGGCCTCAATGGTCGAGAGGCCCGTCTTGGCCAGCCGCTCAATCAGCTCGATCTTGGTCGCCAGCGGGATCGTCTTCTTCTCGTTCTGGAGGCCGTCGCGCGGGCCCACCTCGACAATCTTGACTTGGTTGCCCGAGGGCGGCGGCGCTGCAGCCGCGGAGGATGCGCCACCAGGAGGAGCCGAGGCCGAGGCCGAGGCCCCGACGGATGGTCGGCGCTGGGATGTCGTGAAGCTGCGCAGGCCGTGTGGTGGTCGCCGGCAGCAGCGACGGGTCGAGAGGCGGGCAATTGGCCCGGCTGGGAACTTCATGGTGGGCATAGAATCCGGCAATGTCGGGAAAAAAAACGACACGCACGATGAACTGGTCGAAGAAAAAAAAGGAGTGCCGGCAAGGAGATGTTCATGACACAAGGTCGGCTTAAATTATCCGCTGCTTTCGGCTCTGCCTCCGCATTTACCCCACGTGACGGTTTTGGCGGGCAGTTGCGGGCAATAGTGTCCGGGTCCAGTGGTCAGACAGTTGGGCTCCCCCACAATTTTGGCGTGTAAGTCGCCCAGGCCATGACAATCACCTCAATGGTCACTGGTTATCAGGAACCGGCACTGGCTGTGACTGGCCGCTGCTGGCCGACTTGTTCTAGAAGCCATTCCCTTTTGCTTGTAAGAAAAAAAAATGCCTGCAGGCTGCTATCGGCCATCTCGATCGTACAACCCCAGTCTGCCGTGCGTAAGCACCGTCCTATTCTGCACTTCCTGCTATGACGCAATGCGACACGGTTCAGCCCGCACTGGATTTGGAACCAAAAACGGAAAGACAGCTGTCAGAACAGCATACCACCGTGGCGTTTCCCGTATCCATCGTTTTCTGCTCCCCGGACCCCCCGTGCGATAACCTTGCAGAGCAAACTGCACAGTGGCATTCTAATTGGTATCAGTCTACCCAAGAAGTCCAGCCAGAGGCTGTATTATGCTCAGTTCAGGTTTCGCCAGAGCGTGTCAAAGGGTGCTGTCGTGTCGTGGCAGTGCCCCACTCTAACCGTCCCTCGCACCAATCATGGTGGTCTGGGTCCAGCCTTGTGAGCAGGTACAACGGCTTGTCTTGTTCCAGTCCATCTGTCGTGCTTCGATCTTTTCTGTTGCGTGCTCTCCAACCAAACTGTTGTCTCTCCAAAGAGTCGGTGTAGCTTTTTGGAGGCTATTTTTTCATGTTGATAGATAAAGACGAGGCCGTCACTGCGTAGAGGTTCCTATTCAAGCTGTGATCTTTCCTGTAGCTCCTTATCTCATGCAAATTCTCGGCTTTGCCTTCAGCGGAGCAAAGAGTTTCCAACCAATCCATCTAGAAATACCAGCAGCCGTCCCGGATGGAGGGCTCTATCCAAAACAACAGTGGCCCGACCGCCAGACCGCCAATGGAGCCGTCTGCCTCAACCCCCCTGCCAAATCGACCAGCCCAGGGACCGATGAGCCCCGAACCGTTCCAGCCCAGGAGGACTGTCAGTTTCAGTGGCGCCAGCACCAGCAGTAGCAGGAGAGACAGCGCATCGACAACGACCAGGTCTCAGAATCAAAGAGGCGGCTTCCTACACACCATCTCCAGTCTTCCCGTGACAGAAGCACCGCCAGTGTCACGGCCCGTTTTCACCTACTACCACCAGCCACAGAAGAAGGCAACATATGTTGTCCGCCCCAGCACAACCGTGATCGACATCGACTCCAATGGAAATCCCACGCTCTACCCTCGAGTTGTCGAGGGCGATTGTCCCGGCGAAGGCCGAGGTTGTGGTGCCCAGATCTGTCCCGAAGACAGCATCTCGTACCTACCTGATGACTTGCCCCTGTCAGCTCTACCCCCGGGAGGCGTCCGTGTTGTTTTGCGTGAGATCTCCTTGGCCACGGCATGGAATATGACCAACATCGCTGCCGGTAACATCCGCGGTCCTTCTGTTGTCGAAGAAGGGGCAGACGAAATTGCTTTCGGCAAGATACCGTCTCTTGCAACGCGGTCCGTGGAGTTGCCACAGGTCCCGGCAACGCCTGCTCCAGCAGAGCTACGAGAAGGTGCCGATACAAACGACTTCATGCGAACCACGCTCGCGTCTCTTGAGGATCAGATCAAGAGGCGTATTTTGAACTTGCATACAAGGCAGTTCAGCATGCGCCATCTCCAGGCACTCTTGAGGGAGGGAGCACCACCCTCCGGACGCCGTGAACCACGATCAGGGCTGCCCGGCGGCGATAGACGGCCAAGTCCCAGAACCTCAATCTTTATCCTCCAGTCTCCCATCTACAAGGACATCATGCCCGAGGGAACAGCCCTGCCCCATGCCATTCGCCTCGGCTTGGATCCACTGCTCTCACCTAGCTGGTCCTTTTCTGAAGCACTAAACGCTTCCGGCATCACCATGACGGAAGCCAATGCGTTGGTCAAAGTTGAACACCGGACCGGTGGTCGGTCCATTGGTGAGTGCCAAAACTCCGGCATGCATCCATGGGGTGGCTAAGATTGAAGGAGCTGACCTCGTCTTGTCAGTGTTCTGCTGTTTTCCTGCCATGTGCACCGAAGTCCGGGCCAATGGTAAAATCAACGAAGAAGATGCCCTGTCACCAGCACTCCGTGCCTTTGAGGACTGCCTCCTCTCGCCACAGAGCTCCACAAAGCTCATGAATCTGTTTGGTCGGGCCCGTGGCGTGGCTGTTGCCGTGGAGAGCGCAAAGCTGGGCAGTCGCCTCGTGATTCTAGACCTGATGCGGGCTATTATGAACATCTGGGACGGCTACGTGGTGGCTACCAATGCCAACTCGATCGAGACGAATCCATTGACACTGGAAGAAGGCCGCCTGAGTCAGTTGAGAGACGACATCAATCACAGCAAACGCATTGCCGCCAATATTCGCGACAGCGGCGCCTGTCTCCGCTATCTCGTGGAGACCATTGAGCGCGACGTCCAGAAAGCTGCGACAATGCCGCCTCCTCAGCGCTCCACAGACGTCGCGGACCAAGGCGCATGGGGGGCTTTGGAGCATGAACTGCTAGCCCTGAACGGCGAGCTCCAGTCCCAAGCCCAGGACATCCTTGACCGGGCCACGCGTAACATGACATCGTACAGCGCTTGCCTTGGCGAGGCCGAGGGCAAAAACGCAACGCGGCTGACCCTGGTGGCTGCTGTCTTTCTGCCTCTCAGCCTGTCCTCGTCGCTGATGTCCATGAATACACATGCCTGGGAGATCGGCTCCATGTGGGTCGACTGGGTCGGCCTCTCCATGGTGCTGGCCGTTCTTCTGTTTCTTCTTCATGTTGCTGTCAAGATGGCCGACAATGCAGCGGCTGGCGCGCCGGCTCGGGAGAATGCCCTGTTTGCCCGTCTGACGTCTTCGGTCAAGGAGTTCGAGGGCCTGGTGATGCGGTTCATCGCTGTAGCCGTCAGCGGTGGTCTGTTCTACGCCCTTGTGACGCAGAAGAACTACCGCATCAATGCATGGCTGTGCAGCATCCTGGTCGCTTTGTCCATTCTCATCCTCGTGTTCTTCAACGCCCATCGGCTGCGGGGCATCTGGCATCAGGCAAAGCAGGCCGTGCAACTCACCAGTTTCTTCAAAATCATCAGTTGGACGGGCATGGCACTCGACGGGTCCGATGTCCTGTTGCGCCAGTACGCCAAGGGAAAGCTCACCGCCTTCCTATTCTCATACAATGGGTGGCGCGTCGTGGAGGCACTGGCGTATTTCGGCCCGCTGCGTCGCTGGATCATCGAAAAGAAGCTTCTCATACTGTTTCTGCTATACAAAGAGGACCGCCATGCCGAAACCCTGCGCATACTGCGCCGCATGTCCGCCCAGGACGAAAATGTGGAAGCCATGCTGAAGGAGCTGATCGAAGACCTGCAGAAGCTCTCTGGGCAGCAACTGCATGTTCCCAGCTCGAGAGCCAATGGCGCCCGGAGGGACACGGCCACGGTCGCCGCGAGACCAGCTGTGTCAGGTCCGGCACCCGTGCGTGCTTGATTGTGATGGATAGACACTCACATAAGCTTCTTTTTCGTGTGAAGACAGCGTCAACTTTTTTTTTTTTTTTAATTGTTCTGTCATTAGAAAGTCTGCTCTTCTTCGGAAGTCGCGATAAGCGGACCCATTCTTATTACACCGGTGGCGGCGGGGTTCAAAATGTCCCCGTAACGCCACATCCCATCGCTCCTTCCTGTCTTGCCAGGGTTTTGTGATATTTCAGCATCTGAGTTTACTTCTCTCTTTAAAAACACAACAAACTGATTGGGTCCCACCCGGTTCTCCTAGCAGCAAGTAACAGACTACACGATGGGTGTAGTGGTGTCCACGTTGACCAGCGTTACGACGCCCATCAAGCTAGTGGCTGGTATCATTTACGAGAACTACAAACAGTTTCAGGATCTCAACAAGCGGATCGACGCCGATCCTGGTCTGCCACAGTCTTCTCCCACAGAGTCCTTCTGGCTTGAGAACCCGCCCTTTCCAGAGCTCGTTGACATTCAGTCCAAAGAGCTACCGGAAAAGGCCGATGTCGTGATAATTGGCTCTGGCATCACTGGTGTGGCAGTGGCTCGGTCTCTCCTCGAGCCTCCCTCATCCACGTCCACAGACGCATTGAGCAGTGTCCCGTCTGTCGTCGTCCTCGAAGCCCGTCAGCTATGCAGCGGTGCTACTGGCCGAAATGGTGGCCACATCAAGGCTTCACCTCATGAAACACTCGTTCAGCTGATGCGCCAGACGGGTCTGTCTGGCGAGAGAGCAGCCGCGCTCGTTCGATTCCAGCTGAATCACCTCAATCTCTTGGTCGATCTGTGTGCTTCCGATCCTCTGTTGAAAGATTTTGCCGAGTGTCGGACTGTGGAGACAGTCGACCTTTTCGTGGACGAGCCACGGTTTAAAGAAGGCCAGCACATGGTGTCTGAATTAAAAAAATGGGTGCCAGAATTCGAAATGAAAGTGTGGTCGGCCTCAGAGGCGCAGGAGGTAGGTTTTTGAGTTTTTCTTTTCTTTTCGATTTTGAATTTACTTTTATTTTTTATTTGTTTTTGCTGTGTGCAGCTTCACTGATGTCAAAAAGAAATTTTCGACGGGTTCCCACGTAATTGGGGCCATCTCCTACAAGGCTGGCGCACTTTGGCCGTACCGGTTCGTGACTGCCATCTGGAAGAGCCTGCTCGACTCGTACCCAGACAAGCTTTCCATTGAAACGACCACACCGGTTCAGTCAGTAGAGACAGACAGCACAGCAAAAGCCTCTTCTCATCCATATCGTGTTGTTACCTCTCGGGGCGTCATCGCAGCCCGTCACGTTGTGCATTGTGTGAACGGCTTCACTACGCAGTTGCTTCCACGATTGCGTCGCAAGATGACGAGCATGCGTGGCCACATGTCTGCGCAGCGTCCAGGTTCAAAGTTTCCCGACCTCGATGGACAACGATCATGGTCCATTGTTTTCAAGTCTGGATATGACTACATCACGCAGCGTCCAACTAGAGTGGTTGTTGGAGGTGATGGTACGGAATACAGGGAGCCAGGAGAAGTCATGGCTGGCGGAGGATTTGTGCGCTCCGTGCAAAACGGACTTGATCAGCTAGGCGTGTACGATGACACAACACTCGATCTCTTCACATCCACACACTTGCACGGCATCCTACCTGCCACGTTTTCGCCGTATTGGGGATCCAATGTCGACGGAAGCGGTAAGACAAAGGGTGAAGGAGACGGGCATGTGAAGCGTATTTGGACGGGCATTCTTGGCTGCAGCGCCGACATGGTTCCGTTTGTAGGTCGCCTAGATCCCCGACTTACAGGCCGAAAAACATCCGGTGGTAGCGGGGAGTGGATTTCGGCTGCATATATGGGCGACGGTATGGTATGGGCATGGCTCTGCGGTACTGCTCTGGGTTACATGGTGACCGGCCGCGAACAAGAAGACTTGCCGCCTCGTCGTGGACGTCCTGCTGGTCGGGTCGTCGATTGGTTCCCCCGCGAGCTTCAAGTTACATATGATCGCGTGCACAAGATCGATATGACCGATCTTGCTGACCTAGAGATATAACTCAAGGACTGTCCTCTATTATTAGATTTTTAAACATTTGCCTTTGTACACTTACAACCCGGGAAAGAGGGGGGTGGAGGGCCTACGCACTGACTGCTTCATGAGACGTAGATCTGTACTTTCTGGGCGGAGACCAGGAGCGAGGCCCATGAAGATGCCGACGCCATCATAGAAGGCAATAAGCATATTGGTGCGCCAGAACTTGAGACCATTGCCATTGGCAAGGAAGACTTGAATCTCGATGTGTTCTTGACAACCAGCAGGGTCAAGATCTGCTAGGACGTGAGACACTCTAGCCAATACCCACATGAGCTGGGATATCAATCGTCCAAATACTTATTTTATGCTTTCATGAGATATCGAATCTATCCTCTAAGTCATAGTACAGAATCCCGATTGTAGTCTAGTTCCATGCGTTTTTGTTGGTTCATAACATAATTCGTGTATACAGATTTGAACCTGCAAGATGAGCAAGCTGCAACAGCTTCAGCTTTTGTCGTGGTATTGGTCGATGCCACATGGACCTTGAATGGTCTATTTGTGCGTCCAGCCAACATGGCCGCACGATGCAGTTTCAATTGCTCCCTGGCTTGTTGTTTTCTCCGTCATTCGGGATATGGCAAAGTCGGGGGGGTTTGCTGCCTGGAATCAATCCTTTGCGAATGTATTTGCCACAATCAGAGGGAAGCATGCAGTGGCTTCCATGTAAACCTGAAAAATGGAGAATTAGTCTTACACCTGGGTTTGCTGTGGGGATGGAGATAGCGCACCTTGACAGAGTCCGCGCCGACTTTGATCTTGCCCCAGGAGACAGCCTCATCCGGCCGAGCGCCAGAGTCGCTGCCATCAAACTCCTGTGCCGTATTGATGTACACGGCCGACTCCGCACCGTTGCGCATGAGGCATGCGTTGGCAATGTGGTGCTTGATCACGCCGCCGCCGAGGATGATCATGCCAGCCCGCTTGGCCCGCACGGAGATGGTGTTGACACGCCGGATGTCCTCGACTAGATCGATGCGCAGCTGCTGCGGCGATGCCTTGAACGTGTGAAAGTAGAGCATGTCGCCGAGGCTGCCGTCGGTCAGAGCGGGGCAGAAAACAGGAATGTCGTTTTTGTAGGCCCAGTAGTAGACAGAGCGCTCGTCGTTGATCTCCTTGCCCAGACGGTGGATGACCTTGGATGGGGTCCAGTGGAACGTGTCGTCGCCAGCCGCCTTGGCCGCCTCTTGTTCTTCCAGCATCTTGTCGAGAATAGGCACGATCCAGTCCTCGAACTTGCAGTAGTTGTCGTTGGGCACAACGAGATTGCCGATGCGGTTGAGGCCTTGGCTGCGCAAGGACGCGCCGTCGGCGCTGAAGGACGACATGTAGGTATCGCCGAGGCACTTGATGAAGTCCTCCTCAATTCCACCCGCCGTTGTGACAACACAGGACACATGCTTGTGCTCGACCAGGTAGCGCAGAACACCACGCAGGCCAGATGAGATGAGGTTGGAGGTGTAGCCCAGGAAGATGGTGGTCTTGTCGCCAGTTTCGGGGTCGCGCCAACTTCTCTTTGGCCGGTTAGATTCCTTTCTAGAGGGGGTAGTCGCAGTGAAAATACACGCTGAAAAGCAAGGCATGTACTGATCCTCACCATGTCGTTGATAATGCGGATGGCCTCGGCCACGGACGACGCCTGGAAGCCCATGTGCTTCATGCCCTGGTAGAGATCGTCGGCGGTGATTGGCCGGCCCTTGAACTTGTTGAAGTCCAGCTCCTCCACTTTCTGGGCGTCGGCAGGCATCTCTCCAGACTTGACCAGCACCGCCTCGGTCGCTTGGCTGGGAGGCTGTTCGCCAGCCGGAACGGCGGCTTTGTCTTCGTGGCTCACCATGCTTTCGGGTACGTGTTGTGAACCTCTTTTTTTTTCGCTCTGGTGGCGCTGTTTGCTTTGGGTGGCCGCGTGGATGTGCCCTATTGATCGGGTGTTTTTACTCAGCTCTGCAGGGCGAGTTACGAGGCAAAAAAAATGCACGACGTAGCACGGAAACATGCACTTGGACTCATTACGGGAGCAACGTGCAAAACCGAAAAGGGTCTGACAAGCCTCGAATAATAAACTTTTTTGGACCTGGGCGACTCAGTCTTTGCACCCTGCCCATGAAAAGTGGAGCAGCCTCGAAATCTCGAATAGCTGGCCAATGAGCACCCCTGTCAGTCCGTTGCTGGACCGGGAATCCCTGCGCTAGCCCAATACAGTGCTAGTCTATTTCAAAGTGCCAGGGTGCCCATTCGGGCTAGCACAAACGCCCACGCGCACAAGGTTGAACAGCCGAACGGACGGCTCGCGACTCGTCATTGGTCCGCCCCCTTGGTTTTGAAGGACGCCCATTTGAGTCTAGCAGGCCTTCAAAGGTTTCCGCTGTTCTCTTTCCATCTTCCATTTTCCTGTCTTCATCCTCCTTTCGACATTTTACACCCACCTCACGATCCCGCTTGACTTGACGCGTTCTGTTGTTCCAGAAGTCCGCTTCTGTGCGTCAGAAGGCCAAGAACGAAGTCGATTTCAATAGTGACATAATCTCGAGTCGCCGTTTTCGTTGGTTGGCTCCTATTTTGCTGCTTTTTTTACGTCAAACACGACCGAGTCGCTCTTTTGGGGGCTCTGGTTTTCGACCAGCCGCGACCGAGCGGAACACCCATCGCGCGCCAACGTGGTCCGCCAGACGAGGCTATTGTTGGGACTGTGCAAGTTTTCTCAGTGCCTCGACTTAGGGCTAGCGAGAAGACACGTCTTGACGGCCCTTCTCTGGCTTATGGTGGCCATTCGAGTTGGGCCCCCACGGCTTTGGCCCATCCATTTCTAGACCTCTTTCAATGTACGTGCCGACAAGACGTGTTTGTATCGAAGCGCGCATGATTTTTGTGTTATTTTTGGATCCTTTGATGATACCGTGAACCTGCTACATTGCACGGCTGTTTTTTTTTTTTTTGTTCTTTTTTTGTTCTTTTTTTGTCGTGCTCAATTTGCCGACTTTTGTGACTCGGCTCTATTTTGAGGCTGACTCGAATGGCACGATACAGGACGAGATACGGCTCTCGCTACGACAGCGACCGCCGCTCGCGCTCACCTATCCGAGACCGCTCCCCTGACCGCTACAACGACCGAGGATCTCAGTATGGTGATGGCGAGCGGCGCCGTTCTGGCGAGCCGCGACCCGGCCAAGGCGGCTTCCAATCCGGCCGCGACAGCTTTCGCGATCCTCTCCCGCGCGACCCGCCCCGCGGACCCAAGGCACTGATCGAACCCCCGAGCGGACCCCGCGGCGGCGGCTATGCAGGCGACTTCCGTGGACGGCCGCGTGGCGCTGGCCAGGGACGCGGATGGCTCCGTGACGATAGCAGAGACAAGGGCCCACGCGACCGTGACGATTATCGCGACCGCCGCGACCCGCCTTTCCGAGACGACCGCAGCCGCGAACGGGACCGAGACTGGCGAGACCGCGACACGTTCCGCGGACGACGCGCGTCCCCGCCTCCCGGGCGAGCGATGCGGTCGCCTCCTGGACGCGGTGACCTGCTGAGTCGCGACCCCGTGCGAGACTCGCGAGATCCCCGGGACGCCCGCGAGCAACGGGATCCCCGCGACCCCCGAGATCCACGCGACATGCGCGACCGGGATGCCCCGCCCGGCGATTTGATCGACCGGCCTCGACGGGGATCGCGCGACGGCCCGTTGTCGGCGAGCTCGTCGTCGTCCGACCCAGCCTTCAACTCGGGCCCGTACCGAGGCGGCAGCTCCAACCGTGGACGGCCAGTCGGCGCCGGCCGCGGTCGACCAGGCGACTGGGATCGCGGGCGCGGCAGCCGAGCGGGCAGCATCTACGACGACCGAGACAACCGGGACAGCCGAGGAGACAACCGCTATCCAAGAAGCCGATCCCAAGAGGGTCGGTGGCCCCGCAACGACCGGGACGACCGTGACAACTACCGCTACCCTGTCGACAACGAACTGCGGCCGCGCGATTCGCGCGACGACCGTGAGATGCGAGACCGCGAGCCGTCGTGGCCGAAGCAAGACCGTAGTTCCCTCCCCCGCGACCATGCCCCGGCACCAATTTCCCCCCCGCCCGTGGCTCCGTCGGCGCCAGCCTTTGGTTCGGTCCCGACGCGCCAACCCTCCGGCTCGGAAGCATCGGGAATGGCACCTCCGGCTGGCCCGCGATCTTCGACGGACGAACGACAACCACCACCATCAGCCGGCCTGCCATCGACAGCCTCTTCCGACTCGGCCCCCGGCTCGGCGTCGTCCAAAGCCTCGCCCAACGACAGCAGCTCCATTCCTACTGGACCCCGTCTGCAGCAGCCGCTTCCGGCCAAGCCACCGCGGCCATCCAGCAAGCAGTGGATCAATCCCAGCCAGCCAGGAGCTGGCCGACCCAGCCCAGAATCGCCAACTCTGGGCCGTGCGCAGCGCCCTGAAGGAGGAGACACGGCCGAGCCTGGCAGCGAAGCCGGCAAGCATCGTCCTCGCAGCTCCGACGGCGCGTCCAAGACCCACAAGGATACGGCCATGGCCAACAGCGAACAGCACAGTGCAAGAGAGCCTGGTGAGATTACCGAGGAGCCGCCAACGCCCCGACCTGTCTCGTCCGAGCAGAATACCAAGGAGAAAACAAAGGAAGTCGACGAGAAGCCGAAATCCACCGCGAAGCCTTCGAGTTTGACGCATACCAAGGACGCTGCGACTCCCAAGGACAGCAAAGACACCGCGGCGGATGCGAAGCCCAAGGAAGACGCGAAGCCCAAGGATGCTCATCCCAAGGATGGCAAGTCCAAGGATGTGAAGCCTAAGGATGTGAGGCCTAAGGAAGCAAAGAAGCTGCCCGAGGCTGCCGCGGCCGCAGCCGATTCGATGGAGGGCGTGGAAAAGACGTCAGCGACCCCTGTTACTACTACGAAAATAGAGGCCGACGACAAGAAGAAGAAGGAACGGGAAGCCAAGCCTTCCACCGCCGACAAGGAAAAGGATGACAAGGGCAAGGATGATGATCCAGGCAAGGATGACAGCAAGCCGAAGGATGCTGCTGCTGCTGCTGCTGCTGCGGCTGCTACCAAGGCACCAGCACCTACGCAGGTTGACGTCCCGGCTTTGATGATTTCGCTCCGCCACGGCACGACAGACGCCCTTGCACCGGACCGCACCTCGGATTCCGACGAGGAAGACATGAACGACTACTTTGACGCCGAGATTGAGAAGACCGAGGCGCAATTGAAAGGACTTCAGGCCAAGGCGGATGCGCTGCCGAAAGAGGCACTCATCCGGGTGGGCCTCGTCGATTCGGTCCTGGCCCTGGAGATGCTGGAGACACCGCTGGGATCGAGCGACCTCGTTGGACCAATTCCCAAGGATGTTGAGCAGGTGTGGAAAAGGGCCGAACGCGGAGCAGACAAGCAAAAGGTCAAAGCGTCGAGTGCCCCAGCCGAGCCGACGCCGAAGGAGGCCACACCCGCACCTAAGCGAGAAGGGCGCGCTTCGTCGGTCAAGGCAAAGAAGGCGCCCGAGCCCAAGGTGGAGATGGACGTCGACACGCCACCGGTGGAAAAGATTCCGGCTGCTGGCCAAGACGTGGCGCCGACTTCGGTCGCAGCCACCAAGGCGACAAGCGGTGAGGACACGGCCATGCCAGATGCGAGCGACCTTGCGGCCACGCCAAACATACCGAGATCGTTGCGCGGGGCGTCCGAAGCAGCCACGGTCAACGGGGCCACCCCGGCGGCCGACGCAACAAAAGCCACGACGGACTCGCCTCCCGGTCTGGAGCAAGCGCACGGCTCGCAACCGTCCAGCCCGTCGCATCACGAGGACGAGCCCTCGGCAGATCTGGAGGCGATGCGCAACTTGCCGCCGGAGAAGGCTCGGTTCTTTATCGATACGCCGCCTCTGGAGGCACTGCCCGACTACGCATGCACGCCATGGCAGGATGACCCGCTGTTCCTGAACGACGCGGCCCCCGGCGAAGGCGTGGAGGACTTCATTCTCAACCACATGCGGGCTTTGAATCTTGTGCAGGTGGCCGAGCAGGATGTGAAGCAGGCGGAGTACAGAGACAACTATCTCGGCTACCTCGACTTTACGCGGTCGGACGACCCGGCGGCGATCAAGAGCCGGGAAAAGTACACGGGGCATTCGGACAATTCTGTGAGCGGGACGACACCCAGCGAGAAGCCCGAGGGGCGCGGCACGGGCCGGCGGTTTGCTACGGAGCGGGACCTGGAGCGGGTGCTGCAGGCGTCGATGCGCGAAGAGGACGAGCGCAAAGAGCGCGAAGAGCGGGCCCAGAAGGAGCGGTACCGCAGCGAAAAGGAAGCGGTGATCCCCGACATGTTCTGGAAGGACGAGCGGCGGGTGGAGCAGCTGTACATTGACCGGTCGGGGTTCCTGCCGCCCGAGAAGCTGGTGTCGTCGTGGCAGGTGCTGCCGCCGATTGTCAACTTCACGGCAGAGGAGGCGGAGCAGTTTGAGAAGGCGTACTTGGAGTTCCCGAAGCAGTGGGGCCGGATTGCGGAGCAGATCCCGACACGCGACTTCCACGCGTGCATCCAGTACTACTACTCGGTCAAGAAGGAGATCAACTTCAAGGAGAAGCTCAAGAAGCAGCCGCGGCGGCGCAGAAAGGGGGCGCGGGCCAAGCAGCGGACGAACGCGCTGGTGTCGGAGCTGGGCAACCCGGACGAGGTGCACGACGAGACGACGGAGACGGGCGAGCATGGCGAACGGCGGCGGCCGCGGCGTGCGGCGGCGCCGACATGGGGGTTCGAAACGGCGGCGGCCAATGCGGACTCGGAGGGCAACACGTCAGGCACGTCGGGCCGCCGCGGCAAGCACGACGGCGACAAGCCGGACGGACGGAGAAGCCGACGGCGGACGGCCAAGGACAAGGAGAAGGAGAAGGAAGCCAAGGAGAAAGAGGCCAGAGAAAAGGAGGCCAAGGAGAAGGAGGCCAAGGAGAAGGAGGCGAAAGACAAGGAGGCGAAAGAAAAGGAAAAGGGCAAGGACGGCAAGGACGGCAAGGACGGCAAGGCGAGCATCCAGGACAACAAGGACGGCAAAGACAGCAAAGACAAGGACCACGCCAAGGACGGCAAGGACACCAAGGACACCAAGGACACCAAGGACACCAAGGACGCCAAGGACACCAAGGACAGCACCAAGAACAGCAAAGACACCAAAGACGCCAAAGACGCCAAAGAGAAGGATGCCAAGCCCAGCAAGGCCCAGCAGGCGCTGGCGCCGACGCCGTCTGGTAAGTCGGGACGGTCGCGGTCGAACTCGCGCGCGCAGGGCAGCCCCAAGCCGTCGTCCGACCACGGCACGCCCACGCCGAAGACGGGCGCGGGCCGCAAGACGGACTCGGCATCGGGCACGCCGGTGCCGACGCCCTCGCGGCTGTCTACGCATTACGAGGCTTCGACGGCGGGCAGCACGGGCACGGGGAGCGGCATGCAGCCCCCCTTGGTTCCGGCGCCGCCGGTGCCGCCGCCGCATATGGGCGGCAGCCACGGGCCGGACCACCGGGTTCCGGGCGGCGGCGGGGTCAGCAGCGGGCTGGCGGCGCCGTCGTCCATGGCCGAGCTGATGGCGCCGCCGTCGCTGCGGCCGGAGCCGCCACCGCCTCTGCAGATCGGCATCAGCAACTTTGACCCGGGGATGTCGGGCCCGGACCGGTTCCGGGCGCCGCAGCAGACGTCGAGCTACTGGAGCGTGTCGGAGTGCAACGACTTCCCGGCGCTGCTGGCGTCGTTTGGCACGGACTGGGCGTCGATTGCGCAGCACATGCAGACGAAGACGGCGGTGATGGTCAAGAACTACTTTGTGCGCAAGAACGACAAGAAGGTGGAGTGGGAGCGCATCGCGCGGGAGGCCGACGAGAAGCTGAAGCGCGGCGAGGACGTGCCGCCGCCGCCGCCGCCGCCGGCAGCGCCGCGCAAGCGCCTGGACGCTCTGCACGCGGCGTCGGCGTCGGCAGCGGCCGCGGCGGCGGCAGCGGCGGCCCAGCGGCCCCTGGCGGCGGCGGCCAAGACGACGGCGGCCGAGATGCTGCTCGAGGAGCTGAAGCCCGACCACCACGGGAGTGGCGCGTCGGCGGCGTCGGCGGCATCGGCGGCATCGGCGGCCGTGTCGGGCCTGCAGACGGCGTTTGGGCGCTACCAAAACCCCGTGGCCATTGCGCAGGCGCCGGCGCCGCCTCCTGCCGCTCCGTCGACGTCAGCGTCGACGTCGACATCGACATCGTCGGGCGGCGGCGGCGGCGGCGGCGGCAAGACAGCGGCGGCGGCGACAGCAGCACCGCCTGCTGGGCCGGCGCAGGTGGCGGTGACACACCCCACGCCGCCATCCCACGGCAAACCCCACGCCGCTCGCCAACCCCCACTGCCGACGACGCAGACAGGCCCTGTTTCTGTGTCTGTTGGCCCGGCGGGCTCTGTGGTTGGCTCTGCTGGGGGCCCTGCTGGTGCTGGCCCTGCTGGCCCTGCTGGCCCTGCAGGTGGTGGTGGTGGTGGTCCGGGCGGTCCTGGCGGTCCTCCGCCTTCTGCCGCTGTGCAGGCAGTGCCACCCCAACCTCCGTACGTGCAGCAGCAGCCGCCAACGCAGGCGACGTTGCTGGCAGCACAGGGTGCCGCAGGGCAGACCATGTCGCCACCGTCGCGGCCAATGAGAGGCCCGGGTTCGGTTGGGCCGCCATACAGCAGCTACCACGACAGGCACGACAGGGATGTGGTGGAACAGCAGCAGCAGCAGCAGCAACGGCAGCAGCTGCAACAGCAACAGCAGCAGCAGCAGCAGCAGCAGCAGCAGCAGAGCTCGTCGGGCAGCATGCGTCTGCCGCCGCAAAAGGCCGCGCCACTGTCAGCGGTGCCACAAGGGCCCCAGGGGCCCCAGGGGCCACAGGGGCCACCTGGGCCACCCACTGGGCCTCCTGCTGTGGGCGGCGGGGCGCCCGGGCCCCCTGGTGCTGGCCTGGGGGGCATTGTGCCCGACCCCATGCCCCAGCGGCCGCCTGCCTGGGCAGACCCGTCGAGCGATGCCGTGGATGCCCAGCTGCACTCGATTGCCCAGCGCAACCGCCAGCGCGCCGAACTGCAGCAGCAACTGCAGCAGCAGCAACAACTGCAACAGCATCAACAGCTTCAACAGCAGCAACAGCAACAGCAGCTGCAACAGCACCTCCAGCAGCAGCAGCAGCAGCAGCAGCAACTCTCACGCGACCCCAGAGACGAGCCGCCGCCCCCCCAGCTGGCTGCCGCCGACCGCGACGGTCGCTTCAAGCGCGAGCCTCCGCCCGAGCTGTCCCACTACGACCCCTACGTGTCGTCCGCATCGGGCCGCGGGCCGCCACCCCCGCCACCGCCGCCTCCACAGTCCAGACCGCCGCCGCCTGAATCTCTCCGCGTCGACCCGCAGCAGGTGGCCCTCCAGCAGCAGCAGCAGCAGCAGCAGCAGCAGCAGCAGGCGCCGTATGGCCAGCCGCCTCCTCCGTCCATGGTGCACCACCAAGCGTCGGGCCGCATCCTGCTGACGGAAAGCGTGCACCCGCAGATCATGGCCGGCGGCGGCGAGCAGCAGCGTCCGCCGCTCGGCGGTGGTGGTGGCGGCAGCAGCAGCAGCAGTGGTGGTGGTGGTGGCGGTGGTGGTGCGCCTCGACCATACGAGCCGTACGGCACCCCGCAGCCGCCTTCTCATCCCTCCAACCCGGGACCGCCGCCGCCGCTGCCGCCGTCCGCGGCCGCGCGGCCTGCCCCCGTTGAGCGCAAGACGTCCAACCTGATGGCCCTGCTCAACGACGACCCGCCCGCCGCGCCCAAGCGCGTGTCGGACGTCAGCAGCATGGTCAGCGGCATGAACCCGCCGTCCGCGTCCTCGACTCCGCCTCCGCGGGGACCGCCCCAGGCGCCGCCTCTGCCGACGACGACGACGCGCCACGATGCCGCCAGCCCGGTGTACTCGCCCTACGCACGGCAGCCGCCGCCACAGGCCCCCCCCCCGTCGGCCATCCCCTCGCTCAAGCCGTACCCGCCGCAGGCCCACAACTCGCCGCAGATCCACAGCCTGGCCGGGCCGTCGTCGCGGTCGATGATGTCGCCCGTCGAGGCCGACCGCGACTACTACAACCGCCATCCCTACCAGACGTCGCAGCCACCGCCGCCGCCGCCACCGCCACAACAACAACAGCAGCAGCAACAACAGCAGCAGCAGCAGCAGCCACCGCCTATGCAGCAGAGCAACCAGCCGCCGCCGGGCTACCAGCAGCCGGGCGGATACCCGGGCGGTCCCTACGGTGCGCCGCCACCGCAACAACAACAACAACAGCAGCAGCAGCAGCAGATGGGCATGCCCCCTCATGCCCCGTCGCCGACGCCGCAGCCGTACCCGGGCCATGGTCCTTCTCCTCCGCCTCCTCCGCCCGGCTCGCGCCGCGGCGAGCCCATGCAACCGGGCCGCGAGTGGCACCAGGGTCCGCCTCCCCCACAGCAGCAACAGCAGCAACAGCAGCAGCAGCAGCAGCAGCAGCACCACTATGGCGGCGTGCCGCCGCCGCCGCCGCCGCAATACCGCGACGACCGAGGCGGCTACGATCCGCGCATGACGGTCCAGCAGCAGCAGCAGCAGCCGCCGCCGCCGCAGCAACAACAACAGCCGCCGCCACAGCAGCAGCAGGGACCACCGCCGCACGCCCATGCCCACGCCCACGCCCACGCCCATGCGCACTCGCTGAGCGGCCGGTACCAGCCGTCGCCGGTGATGCGGTTGGCCGAGCCGGTGGGCCAGGCGCCGACGCCGTATGGACGGTTTGCCCCGGGACCGCCACCGGGCCAGCCGCAGGGACGCGATCCGCGGGATGCGGGCCGGTACACGCCGGTGGGCTACGATGCGCGCGGCCCGCCGCCGCCGCAGGACCCGGGTGCCGGCGGGCCGCCGCCGGGGGCATATGTCGATCCGCGGGATCCGCGGAACCGGCAGCTGCGGCCGCAGGACGACTACCGATACCGGTAGGGAGAGAGAGGAAGGTGGAGAGAAAGAGGAAGGTAGAGAGGAAGAGGACGGTGGAGAGGAAGAAAGGAAGACTGGGGGAGTGGAAGACTGGGTGGAGAGGAAGGTTTCTGTGATGGGATTGGATGTGGAACTGTTTCTGTTTTGGTTTTTGTTTTTTGTTTTTTTTCCTTTTTCCTTGTTTTCACCAAAGATTTCGTAACGTTGGTTTGCAATGCCAGTTTTTTGTTTTCCGCCTCTCGTTTTCTTTCTCTTCGATCCCTGTGGTTTAGATGTGTACTTTCCTCTTGGGTACCTTTTCTTTCCCCGTTTTCGATTGTTTGTTTCTTTGTTCTGAGAACCTGTTGTTCTTTCTCTTTTTTTTTCCGTCCCTTGTTTCTCTTGTTTTCTGTCTTTTGGGAGTAGGCCTCGTTGTGTTTTCCGTTTTTTTTGTTTTGTTTTGTTTTTCGTCTCTTCCGAGTCTTCGCTCCCATGTAACTAGTAGCAGTAGTATGAATTTGGATTTCGTTTTGTTCAACCCCATTGGTGCGGTCTTTCCCAAGCGCCGCCCAAATACGCATCGTCTCTCACATGCGATTCCGTTTTCCGCTTCCTTCCCCACAGGGATAGCTTCTTGCCCTTTCCGAAATCGACGACACACCGTAGCCCCATGTGCCCTTCCTTTTTTGGCTCGTTGGAGCTAGCCGTGCCCATGCCTCCTCTTACCCCTCACGACGTCTGCCGGCCCAGTGCCCAAAAAAACACCAAGACAATATAGAAAAATCGTGCCCATGCACAGCAACAGCCGCGGATCAAGAAAAAGACGTACATGTATGAGTAGAGTGCCCGCCACAACAGCCGTGCCCGCTCCCTCCTCCTGGGCTCGTTTCCAGGTTTTTGTCGGATGCTATAGCCGATTCACACACACCAAAAATAAAAAAACCCACTGTCTCAGACGCCCGGCAATTGCGCAGTGGAACATTGGCAAGCTTGGTGGCAAGTCTCTGGCGACGCCCGTGTCCAACGACCACTGACATATATATATACACATATCGAGTTGCAACTGGCTCAGACCGGGACTCTTGTACCCATGTCGTCCAAACACCTCGCCATGGCCGCACAGTTCGACCAGCTCCTTGCCCAGGCCGTCGCCGGCCGCGTCATCCCGGGCGTTGTGCTCGCCGCGGAGGATACATCGGGTGCGTCCGCGTGCCGGAACGCGCAGCAGCAGGGGGCGGCCCAGGCGCGCGAAGACGTGCGTCCGCCAGCTGGCTAACACTTTTGCACCTTGTGCCGCAGGCCACCTCCGCTATGAAAAGGTCCTGGGCGCCTCGTCGGTCGAGCCCGGCCAGGAGCAGGCGGCCGCGCTGACGCGCGACTCCGTCTTCACCCTCATGTCCATGTCCAAGATCGTCACCGCCATCGCCGTCCTGCAGGCCGTCGACCGGGGCCTCGTGGCCGACCTCGACGCCGACGTCGCCCCCGTCCTGCCCGAGCTCGCCGCCCAAAAGGTCCTCGTCGGCTTCGCCGGCGACGACGACGACGACGACGACGGAGCCCCCGTCTTTGCGGACCGCCAGCACCCCATCACCCTGCGCCAGCTGCTGACCCACAGCGCCGGCGTCGGCTACGACTTTCTGACCCCGTCGCTGGTCGCGTACCGCGCCTGGCTCAAGGACCACGCCGGGCCCGGCGTCGCCCGCCCGCCCAAGATCGCCGCCGACCCGCCCTCCGTGGAGGCCCGCTTCGACATGCCCCTCGTCTTCCAGCCGGGCCACGGCTGGACCTACGGCGCCGGCCTCGACTGGGCCGGCCGCTACCTCGAGCGCGTCGCCGGCCAGCCCCTGGAGGACATCCTCGTCCACACCATCTTGGCGCCCCTCGGCCTCCCCCCCGGCAGCCTCACCTTCCACCCGGACCGCTACCCCGCCGTCCAGGCCCGCATGTGGCACTCCCTGCCCGTGCGCCCGGACCCCGACGGGCCCGTCGTCCACGCCGCCCCCATCTTCAAGCCGCCCCGCGCCGCCCTCGGCGGCCAGGGCCTCTTTGGCGACGCGCCGTCGTACCTGCGCGTGCTCCTGTCGCTGCTGCGCGACGACGGCGTCCTGCTGCGCCCGGACACCGCCCAGCTGCTGTTCACGCCGCAGCTGGGCACCGACGCGGCGCGCCAGGCGCTGCTGGCGTCCATGGCCGAGCCGGACTGGGTGGTCGGCGTGGTGCCGGACACGGGCGGCGAGTACGACTGGAGCCTGGCGGGCCTGCTGGTCACGGGCCCGTCGCACCCCTACCGGAAGCCGGGCGCCGTGCTGTGGGGCGGCGCCATCAACCTGGCGTGGATCGTGGACCGCAAGGCCGGGCTGGCCGCCGTCTTCTTCACCAACCTGCAGCCGCCCGCCGACGTCCAGACGCGGGAGCTGATGCGCGCATGGGAGACGTTTATCTACCCGCAGGTGCCAAAGCTGTAGGAAAGGGAAAGAGGAAGGGTCCTGCTTGTATTGACAAGGACTGGGTTGTCTACTGCATCCACATTTCACTGCCACTGAGAAACGGCATCGTTCCATGCTTCTCTCGGTTCACTCTTCGTCGAGCTCCCCCAAAGAAATAAATTAAAAGGTGAATATATCTGATCAACCTGGTTGTTGTTACCACACAATATAGAGTTTCCTTTCCTTCCTAGTCGTATGAGCCCGTAAATAATGGGGGGGGGGGACAAGTCCCCGAGGGAAAAATAAGCAAAACAAAAACAACACAACATGAGAGAACAGAAGAACAGGGTACAGCATAATAAAAATGGGAGGCGCTCGCAAACGATGCATTCCTGGCGATAGCGTGTGAAAGGATGTCGCAGTGGTCCAAAACAAAAGGGATAGTGTAAAGCGTCGACCACAACGCAAGGGAGAAACAACAACAAAAAAGACAATGGAATGTCCATAGAAAAGGGGGGTATAATGTGAATGTGCTTGCTTTTGCCAGTCTCGACAACACCAGCTCTCACAACACGCAACCGCCAGACCCATCATCAGAAATCTCATCATGTCATGCTGGCCACTCATGCCGTGCTGGCGACGGCCTCGGTGGCCGCCGTGCCTTCACCGCCCGCCGCAGTGTGGTGGTCGGCCCCGTCGTGCGCCTCGGCTGCGTCTGCAAACACATCTGCGTCGTCGTCGCCAGCAACAGCAGCCCCAGCCGCTGCATCGCCGCCTTCTTCGCCTTCGCCTTCGCCGAAGCCAAACTCGTCTCCCTCGGGCGGCAGGTCCATGAAATACCCGTTCTGCCGCTCCCACACCTCGCGCCGGATCCGGTCTTCCTTGGCCTTGCGTATCCGCTCCACCTCCTCGAACCCGCCCGACTTCTTCAGCTTGCCCTCCTCCACAAAGTCGGTCAGCTCGCGCAGCAGGGGGTTGATCTGCCGGCTCTCCAGCTCCTTCTGCCGCAGCTTCTCGGCCCGCTCAATCGCCTCCAGCCGGTTCTCGTGGTTCGGCTGCAGCGCCCGCACCTCGCCCAGCACGCCTTCCCGGGCCGTGCTCGGGTCCACTGTGACGTTTTCGCCGATGCTCTTGAGGCCGCGCGACAGCTGGCGCGAGATCAGAGAGACGCCGGGCAGGAGCGCCTCGGCTGGCGCGTTGCCATTGGCCCCGGCATCCTTCATCTGCTCCTTGGTGGCCTGCTCGACCAGCGCAAAGGTCTCGGAAGCCTTCTCCAGGTCGTCCTGCAAGTCGACCAGCAGGTCCTCGGCCATCTGCAGCTCGTCCCGGCCCTTGCACACCTCCTCGAGCTCCTTCTCCCAGATCTTGGTCCACACCGGCTTGTCGCGCTTCATGTTCTCTTCCATCTTCTTAAGATCCTTGGTGATCTGCGTAATGTCCTTGGTCACAGCCTCCAGCTGGCGCGGCCGAGGCCGCACGCCACGGTGCACCACGTCCTTGCGGAGGTCCTCCACGAGATCCTGCAGGTCGTCCACCTTGGTCACCAGCCGGTCGGACTCGGCACTCAGCTTCTTGCGCCCGTCGGCCACCATCGCCTGGCCCTGGCCGCCCTCCACATCGGGAATCGTAGCTTGGAGCGCAGCTGCCTTGACATTGGCCGCCTTGTTGCGCAGGGATGTCATCGAGCTCTCCACGTCCGACTGGAAGTTCGAGTAGGTCTGTCGCAGGACCGCAAGGTCGCGTCGGAGGTTCTGCAGCTCGGCAATTTGCGGGTTAGAGAACCGCTGGATCCGGCTCGAGACCGACCCAGACGTCGTCACACCGGTCGATCTTGGCGAGTCGGCCGGCGGCGTCATCGGCTGTGCCGGCCCGGCCGCAGCGATGCGGGCCATCTCCTTGGACGCTTCCTGCTGGCGATCCGAAACCCGCTGCAGGGCCGCGCCCTGCTCGTCGACGTTCTGCTTGACCTGGAGCACCATCGACTTCAGCGAGCCGATGCCGTCGTCAAAGTGGCGCTTCACTTCGTCGAGCTGTTCCACATTCAGCGCCAGCACCGTGCGGTCCTTGATGTCGGCCAAGTCCTCCAGCTCGTGGCGCACGCCTGAGACGGGATCCTGGATGTAGATCTCTGGCAGGTCGGCTCCGTTTTGCTGTGTGTTCCAGGAAAACTTTTCGATAAAAGCCAGCTGGAGACGGCCAATGGTCAGCTCGTCGTAGCCCTCGGGCAACACAAACTTCTTGACCTTGGACTTGTACTGCAGGAACAGCGTCAGCTCCTTGGTCTCTGGTTGTGGCGACGGTTCCGGCGAAATGTTGCCCGGTTTTTCCTCGGGTGCTGAGGCCGCCGGAGCAGCAGCAGCGGCAGTAGCAGTAGTAGTCCGTGCAAGAACCGGGCTCTCGGCTCGGAGCTGGGCGGCCACATCCTCGATCAGCGGTTTTTCGCTTGGCCGTCTTGATGGCGGCAGCTTGCTCTCGTCTTCGTCCATGACCGGCATCGGAGGCATCAGATCGACAGGTCCGTTCAGAGTCGCACTAGGTTGGGGGTATTTGTCGTCGGGCGTCCTTGCGATGGGGCTCTCGTCACGTCGGGTGGCGGCATCGCCGTTGCTCACGACAACCTCCTTCTCGTCGGCGCCAAGGTCCCTCTCCTCCGACACACGGTCCGGGACGCGCATGGGAGACGAGTCGTAGGCCTGGCGTTGCTGGGAGGAGCCGCTGCGGCTGTGGCGATTGTTCTTCATATTTTCCCGCACCTGCATCGCCCGCATCGACTCGCGGACTTCGCCACGGCCCCGGTTGGGAATCGGCGTGTTCTGTGGTGGCAGCATCGGAACGCCTGCTGAAAAGCTGCTGCCGAGGTGCTTTTGGATCTGGTACTGGGAGTATCGCCGGGAGGCTCGGCGCTCGAGGTGGTCGCCGTTGCGCTGCAGGGCCATGAAGGCGCTCTGCTGAGCCTTGGGCGGTGGCGGCGGAGGAAAGGAGTCGATGTTCAGGTCGCCTGGCGTCGATGATGTGCTGGTCGTCGTCGAGCCGCCTTCGGTGCTCGAGTATGGCGGGAGAACGGGCATGTTTTGCATCGTCGAGCTGGACAGGCTGGACTGGTCAGAGCTCAACGAGGCCAGAGACTGCTCTCTTGGCGGAATGTACCGCCGGCTGGGTGACGTGTTCTTGGCGCTGGCCGCCTCGTCGCGCATTTGCTGCTGCGACGAGATGTGTTGCGGTTGGTAGCCGTTCTCGATCCCCTCATTCAGCATCGACGTCAGGCCCGAGCCCGTGCTGCCGGATGTGCTCATGCTGGTTGTCCGCCCGACATCGGCCGAGCCCGTCGTCGAGCTGCTCTCGCGTTCGCGTGCTTGTTTGGAGCGCAGCTTCTGTTGTTTCCGCTTGAGGCCGTGGAGGAGGTTGATGATGATGTCGCGGATGCGAGGGAGGTATTTCTCGAGGCTTTCGCTGCTGGCCTCTTGGCTGAGGGTGGCTTCGAGGATGTTGCGCAGCAGTTCGGGCACGTTGCCCAGGTCGGACGTGTCGACGTTGATGGCGGTAAAGGCACGACAAGCCATATTAAATTCGTAGCCTAGACGCACATAGACGTCGGACACCTGCGTGTCCGTTGCCTGGCCGCGGGACCATTGTGTGAGGGTCTCCAGCAGCTGCTTGGTCGCGACGAGGAGGTGGGTGACGCTCTTTTCGATCTGGGAGAGCGGCACGCTGGAGCTGGAGCTGCTGGAGGTCTTTGCCAAAGGCATCGTTAGTATACGTGTATGCTGCAGTCGAGGAGAGGCGGTGACGGTCCGAAATGGAAAACAAAGCAAAGCCAACAAAAGCAAACAAAGAGCAAAGTAGACAAGGCGGTAAACGGAAAAGCGCATGTGAAGACCGACCACAAAAAAGATAAAATGAAGGGTAGGAAAACAAAGCAAAGCAAAGCAAACAACAGGTGAGAAGGAGCCAAGCGGCAGGCGAAGCCATGTGGCAGGGAAGACAGAAAAAGAGGGTCGCTGGCGGTGCAGCGTGTGTGTCATGGGGAAAGTCGGTGCGGCAATAATAAGGCGATGGCATAAGGTTTCATGTTCAGGCAATGGGAAGAGGGGGGGCGTGGAGGGAAGCAACACGTCACGAACGACGTCCGGCGAAGGCCAGCAGCAGTACTCACATTTGCCCTCTTTGTGCTGGAGCTGCCGGGGGCAGAACGATTTGACGCCGTGGACGACCGGGGAGCAGGCGCGACAGGCCCAGCGATGCCGCCAGCTGGCGATATTGTGCGCCCAGGCATCTGACCAGCATCTGCGCCCGGAGATCGGCGCTGGGGATGCCGCTGCAGCGAGCCTGAGGACTGCATGGTTGTTGTTCGGGCAAGGGGGAGGGGGGGCAGGGCGTCAGTTGCGCCGCCCGGGCGTTCGGGGGGCGAGAAGGGTCAGTCGACGTGGAGATGTCGCGCAGGACAAGGCCTGGGGAGGAGAGAAGCCGAAAGATAGCGATTGCAGAATCGGGCTCGGATCGACAGTTGGGTGGCGGCAGAGCTGAAACGGCGACAGCGGCTGAACAAAGGCGTGCGGCGCCTGAAATGCGAGGATGCTGTGCGGTTGGGAAGCGCAAGGGCAAGGGCCCAACAGAAGACTCGACAGTAAAGAAAGGGGGTCGACGTCGACGTCCAACGTCGGAGGGGGGTTGTCGCTCGTGAGCGGCTGATCGGAGGAAAAGACGGGGCAGAAGCAGTGATGGGCGAGCCGGCCAAATACCAAAAACACAGCAGTGCAGGGCGCTGCGGCCGTCGGAAACCGGGGCAGACGGCTCGGTTGCCAGCGACGAAACCGTCAGGGATAAAGTCGTCGTTCAGGCGCGTGCGGATGCGGAGTGTGCCGGGGATCACAAAGGGACAGCCGCACAAGGAGAGTTTCTGGACGGCGTGTTTTTTTGGGCCAGAGTACGGGAAAGAAGGATGCAGCACAAAATGGAGGGAGCAACCGCCCACCACGGCCCCTGAAAAGTGGACCCTGGCCATCATGTGCGCCACAGGTGGCTCGTGATGACGTTAGTCATCGCGACAGAGGGGGTGTCTTCCGGAAGAGGCAACAGGTGCAACGAGAAAGGTCGCCCAGCGAAGAGCTGGACGGACAGATCTCAGGGGAGACAGGAGACAATGCAAGAAACGGGGGTGAAAGGAATAGAGCGAAGGGGCGTATGAACCGTGAAGAGGGCAAAAAAACAGTTAGAAACAAGTTTTGCGTCTGATTTCGTGTCGTGTTGCAATGTATTGATTGACATGTATTCTTCTTTTTTTTGTTATTTTTTGTTATTTTTTATCTTATTTTTTTTGCCTTTAACAACTGTTGCTCCAATTCTGCAAGAAGCCACCAACGTATTAGCCAAAGCCGACAGCAAGAGCCGTCCTGACCTGCTTTCGCCTTCCTTCTGGCCCTCCTTCTGGCCCGATCCCTGCAGCTGCGCAACCACCATCCTCCAGACTGCAGGTCTCGATTCCCAATGCAACCCGTGTTGCTTGGTAACGCCGCCGTATCTCAGTCGACTTCCCTGCACATGCAGGATGGAGAGGCCGTATTTTCGCACCTGCATTGATTAAGCTTGTTTTCTGTCCAATGAGGACCGCTCCTGTTTTCGTGTGTTGGCCGCGAAGCACAAGAAACAAGAAACACGCATCCTCCCAAAGCAGGCGTGTAACCGGGAACGCACCTGGGAGGGTTCTCCGGTCCCACTGCACAGATCTCCACGAATCGAGGCTCGCAATGGTAGCTAACAAAAACATGGATGGAAACCTGGTGTGGATGGCCAGCCTCCAGGCTTTCCTGGGCTTTTCTTTGACGCCTCTCGACGCTCGCTGACTCTTTATGAGTCTCTGACGCTTCCTTTGCCTCCTTCCCAACCACGTCCTGGCCTCGCTAATTTATCCTGGACTCCCAGCTCACACAGCAGCAACGGTGCATCCGAACCTCCCAGCCCCCTAGAGGTGAACGAGAGGAAAACAGAGCCGGGGGCAACTATTAATAGAGGGCCCCAGTCCCCAACTCTCTATATAAGAATGGTCCCAGTCCTGTTCTGGCCAGACTCTGGAGGCTCCATCAAGTCTTCCTCTCGTTCAGACTCTGCCTTAGACTCTGCCAACTCCCAGTTCATACAAACACTTACACTCGTTATTTCTCGTCTTCTTTTTTGCGTCTAATCCTTCTCCTTCGTGTGCATTTCCCTTTCCCACCTCCACACAATGGCAGGCATGATGCATCACCTCGCTGCTCGTGGCTATGGTAGCTCTCCGGCGGCGTCGTTGACGTATGTGAGCACGCCCTGTGAGACAACAACAACCGTTCCAGTCACCATCACCGAAACAACGTGCGACGAATCCACGACAAGCTTCGTCGTCTCACCGACCACCTCGTACACGCCGCCGGTGCCCATCACAACCCCCAGCTCGGCTCCACCGGCAAGCACCCCGGAGACCACCCCGGAAACCACCCCGGAAACCACTCCGGCCACCTCTACCCCCGCACCGCCTCCGGAAACATCGTCTGAGACGACGGCGCCGGCCAGCTCCGTCCCGTATGTGCCTCCGACCTTCTCGACAGTCACCACGCCCGCTCCTCCGATCACCCCGACACCCCTTCCTGGGACCACCACGCCGGTGCCCCCTCCGGTGACGGCTCCCACAACAGCCCCACCGGCGGGCAACTCTACGTATGTGCCTCCTGCTTTGTCTAGCTCGACAGCCATCACCAGCCCCGTCGGCACAAGCAGCTATGCCGGTAGCAGTGGTGGCAATGCAACCATCACCCCTGCCTCTCCGACGTCATCCGTCGCTCCAGCGAGCAGTGCACCCCCGGCCTCGGCTTCGACAACGGCCGCTACTGGTGCTGCAGTCGCGCCTGTGACCAGCCTGAGGGGCATCCTATTTGGACTGTTCGTGGCAAGCGCCGTCAACGTAGTCCTGTTCTGAACAGAGGACAATTAAAAAAAAAAGTCGAGAAAACATAGGGGTGGCGGAGAACAAACGATCTGGGAGGATGAAACTTATGCCCTGTCTTGTATTCTGTCTTATGGACAAACTAATAATAACCTAATTCGCTTCACTACACTCTTTCAATAGCTAATTCCTTCTTTTGTTTCTTTGTTCTTAAGTAGGTAGTCAAAAATCATGCAAATGCAGTATTCCCTCCAATATTCAAGTCTAATAATACGAACAAACCAAAATTGGAAATTGGAAACATGAAACTTGCAGAATAACAACGCTTCCACAGAACTTGCTCAATGGCTTGTCGGGTCGATAGGCGTCCCAGTTCACTTTTTTTCCGCGTCTCCGAGAGTCGCTTCATAGCAGCCCATGGCGAGCAGTTTCTAAATGGTGCCCAGAACAGCCGCCAGAGGCTTGGGGCCATGAAAGGAGTCAGGAATGATCGCAGGAGATGTAACTTGAATGCAATACTTATAAAGCATAGCCCGACGTCAGCAATATGGGCATGGTGGCATACGTAACCTCTGACGCCGAGGCCACGGTCTCGTGCATGCTTGGCGACTGAGGCGGCCCATTCGAGCCCTTCGTTGACGGTGCAATTCGTCTTCGCTTTGCTGAAGTCTTCCAAGGCGTTCACAAAGACGGCCAGTTCCCTGGCGCCGCTGTCTGTGGCCATGTGGGTGCCCTGGCCATTGGGAACTTTGATCTCTGTGGTGGGAACGCTTGGAAGCAGTCGAAGCGAACAGCTGCAGTGTCACCCGTATTTAGTTCGCCAAAGAGCCAGAGTCAATTGTTTCAGTTGTGGTGTATTTTGGGGCAACGACGAGTTGGCCACGGACAGGTCGGTCCGCACAACTGGTGCCAACTCGGTGCCGGCTTTGGAACTGTCTGGTAAGCAAAGCGATGTGAAACCTAGTCAAGTCGGAGGGGAAATGCACGGTGGCGGTGCCTGACGGAATTCGAGGCTATCACAACCTTGTCCCCTGGCACAGATACGAGCTTGGTGCCACCTTCAGAGAAAAGCTCATCAGCTTTCTGTTTTCTTTCTCGTGCATGGAGCCCATTTTGTTTGCCACTCGCTTCCAGGTCCGGGCAGAGAATGGCAAGTTCTGTTTGGACGATGGGCTTGTAGTTACGTGCAAGATCTGTCCTGGGAGAGCCGTTCCCAGCGTACAGGTACCATGAACGGAACGTAAATCTCGTTCGCTGCAACAGCAATGAGTCTCGCGTCTCTGAGCCGCGTCTTTGAGCTTGGCTTTGGGCGTCTGGCCCCCTTCCAGCCGTACAGCTTGATCACGGGTGGTTCTACCACAGCAGACAAGGCAATCAAGGCAGTTGACGAGGCTAGGATCGATGGCCGCACTCAGATCGCCCTGACGCCGTCTGCTTGGCAGTGGACTGGCATATCGGATTGAGGCAAAGGGAACTATGAGCCATTAGCTCAGGTCACACAATAATGACGTCAAGACAAGTGCATCAACGGGCAGCTGCCCCTCGCCAATCCAAAGAGACAGTGCCGTAATGGGTTAAATAATTAAGTGGTATCATGTAACCTATCTCACTCCACCTTACAGCAGCGATAGCAACATCTCTAGATCAAAAACCACCCATCAAGGAGCCTCAAGGCGCTTACACGTGCGCCAGGGTCACGCTCTATTGCTTGTGTAACATGGAAATTTATCTTCTGCCTTAAACAAAAAGACACAAACCCAGTTTCACATAAGAAAAACAACCCCCCCAGAAAAAGAGCCAGATTTCGAAAATCCTATCTCGCTTGTCTATGCAGTCTTCGCCAGATCTGTCGCCATTTCCCTCCCTCGAGACTCATTCTACCTCTAGCTTCGCTTTCACATTTTTTCAAAATGGATCCCGTTAACTTCATTTCATGTTGCAATTATTTGTCTCGGTTCTTCCGGGGGGCGTATTCTGAGTATATCCGCTCTGCAATACCCGGACAACAATCTATACAAGAAGTCGCATCTCGGTCGGTATGGACGAAACGCGACTTCTTCGACAAGTATCCGCGTACAAGGCTCCATTTTTGCGCGATGACATATTTTTGAGCAACCATATCTACCATATCTCACGGCGCTGGTCGAAAAAGCCAAGACGTTCGATTAAATATCTGGCGCAGAGGATGGAGAGAGTCTTTCCTCATTCATCCAGGAGCGGACAGTACCTGACTGGGTTCAGATGATGTGCACCAGCTTGGCCACTTATACCGAAACTCACGCTCATGAGATTAAAGAGCAGGCCCATGCAGCACGGGACATGAGCTCTGAGGCGACGACATGAGCAACGTTAGACGGACCAATGCACACCTCCGGCCTCAGCCAAGTCGACCAGGAACACACCCAGGCAGACCAGCTGCGAACAGACGTCAACGATTCACCGACGGAGAGCCAAGAGTGTCCCTTTACCCAGATTGGTCTCTTTGGACCTACAGTTCGTGAAGCGTGGGAATGTAACTCACAGATGCGAGAACTAGAACAGCTTGCCTGTCTGCCGAGCCGCCTGCGAACACAGGACTGGACACCCGTCCATGCCCCCTCTCTACCGGTGTACCATGGATGACAACCCGTCTGGAAAGGCCCCTGGACTATGAAAGAGTCTAGGCCGACAAGTCTCTGCGCACATTCAGAGGGACAAAAAAGCGGCCCACAATCTTGCCTGGGCCGGGCACGAGTGATTTGAGGAAGGATCCGGTGACCTGGCTCAGAAACTGAGCTCGGAGATGGTGTCGAGGTGACCCCGGGTGCTCCGCACTTGGTGATCCCGGTCGTCCTGTCTGCGCATGCGCGGTTCCACACACCGTGGTTCCTCCATCCGCTGGTGACCGGATCTATGCTGGGTTCTTCCTGCACAAGCTCTTCTGATGGGGCGGCATGGAGATGAACTATATGAAGATGATGCAAAGTGGCGACGCTAGCCGGTCATACATGCATTGATCTCAATAAGAGAAATGTAATGCTTTTTTTCTTCCTCAACATAGCTCTCCAAAGTCCTACTCCTGGACAAAGACACAATGTTCATAGACACCCTGAGCTGAATCTTTCCTGAAATAAAACCTGCAAATGCTCAAACAACTCCTGTTCCGTGCTCTCTTGTCATGTATGCTAATGTATGTGCAACTCTAAAAACAAAACAAAACACACCCCTCTCTGTTCTTTATTTACTGGCTTGCCATATTCCAGATTTGGTGGACGGTGACTGTGCCGTGAAGCAGCGCCAGCTGCCACCATTGCCACGGCGAGTGTGGCCCCATCGTCTGGTCTTCGTGGTCAAGTGTCTCGGGCGCATACAGATCCACTGTGCTAAGGGATGTGTCGTCCTGCGCCGATGCCTGCCACATCTGGAATCCCATCCACCCGGCCAAGCCCATGCCTGCCAGACCGAGAATGGAACCAGCAAGAGACGGCCACACCGGTAGTTCCGGCTGCCTCTTGCCGTTCCTGCCCAGCGACCTAGCCATGGCCTGCACCCGCCATCGCGCAACCGACTCGGCTGTCAGAGAGGCCGCCATCACCGCACACAGGCCAACCGACGCCGTCTCAACCACTGCCCCATACGGCCGCACACGAGGCAGCATCTCGTGGTACTCGTCCGACAGCTGCAAAGCACCGAGAAACAAAAACGATCCTAGCACGAGGATCAGCCAGAGCACCCGCTGTGCGGGCGAGGGCTCGCCGGCTTGGGGAGATAGCTGCGACGATGGTGCCGACATGCGCCGAGCAGTTCCGTTGGCTTGACGTCGCCGGCCGGTCGGACGGCCTTCTCCGTGACCAGAATCCAATTTAAAGGTCTGGCTGAAGAGATCCGACAGATTCTTGCTTTCGTCGTCATCCTTGTTCGTGCGCATCGCGGACTCGGCAAAGAAGGACGGCTGGGCGAACTCGACAGACGGTGCGGGATCACTTTTCTCATTCAGGTTCAGCGCCTGGAGGCCATCGCCGCCCTTGAAAAAGGGTGCCGTGCCGGTCACACCGTCCGAAGTAGCATTGGCGTGGCCTTGTCGCAGCCTCGGGGCATTGGGTGGGTTCAGAATACGCCGCGCTATGCTTGTCGGGGCCTGCGGAACCTTGTACCAAAAGGGCCCGCGACTGTCCTCCACGGGCGTATGACTGAATGCTCTCGCTGTGGGCGGTGGCGGGTCATTGAATCTGTTGCGGTTCATGTCGTAGCTGTTGAAGGCGCGGTACTGTGATTGTGCAGGCTCTTCGGGCTCTTCAGGCTGCGTTGGCTGCGTCGGCTGCCAGTCCATCTCGTCTGTGTATTGCTCCGTCATCTGCTGTGATAGCGAGTTCGATTGCTCAGCGTCGGCGATTTGGAGCGCGGTGAACTGAATGTCGCTGTTCCGTTGCCGGCCCACGGCGTAGCTATTGAATCCGCCGAACTGGTTGCCGTCGTCGGACTTCCCAAGCAATTTTCCGGGAGGGCTTGGCGAAGGCTGCCAGCCATCCCATCCTTCAGTGTCATAGAGATCTTCTTCGATGGACTTGCTCGCAGTGTGCCGAGTAGGGCTGGTTGAAATCTCATCGAGAACATCCGAGAGAGTTTCAAGACCACGCCGCTCGTCGTCCGAGCGTTGTTCCGCAGTGGTGGAAAGCGGGCCGGCCACGAGCGGCGCATCTGGCAGCTTTCCAAACAAGGGCCGTACATCTTTCTTAATCGATCGGGGCCCCGACAAGAAAGCGTAGACACCAAACAAGGCGCAGAAAGCATGTGCCCCAAGAACGGTGGGCGGAGGGCCGGCCCCAGCATTGCTGTTCGTCTGGCTGGACACCTTTGCTAACATGATGCGAACCAAGGCATTGGCTGCCTGAAAAGCATACCAGCTGGAGATACCAATGAAGGGTTTCGTGAAACCACGAACAGTCTGGACAAAGAACGGGTTCCACCAACAGCCAGCCACCGTAGACACGACGCAGGCCGTTTGCAGCCAGTAAACATGGGCGAGAAGCCAATGCAAAACTGTTCCCAAAATTCCCGTGTTGATGAAAGTAGTGGCTGGTGCCTCCGGCGATGCTGTGGGCGACGAAAACACGCCATCCACAACAATGTCGTCGCCGAGAAGGCTCGCATCAACGGCAGCGGCGGCTCCTGGCATCTGATGCAAAGCAAGAACGTCGACAAAGACGGCCACCTGCCATAGAAACTGGAACAGAAAGCCGGCCCGCCAGAGCCACTTCCCCAAGCTGTTGGCCATTTCCACGGATGTTGGTCGTGTCAGGCGGACCTGGCGGCTGTAGTCGACCATGCGGCGCAAATGGTCAGTCTTGGCTGTGTAGCCAGCTTGGCGGATGGCGTCGAGCACCTTGGGTTCGCAATCGGCGCACACTTGCGGATACCGCTTTTCCAGGCTCTGGCGAAAGCGAAAGTAGTTCTGTTCGAGCTCGGGCATGTCGGGGTGGTCAGGGTCGTCGGGGAAGTATTGTGCCAGCGAGGCGACGAAGAGGTGCTGGTTCTTCAAGCACGTGTTGCAGAACACGGTCTTTGGCATGCCGTCGGCTGGTCGGCTGCTCAGGGGAATGGCAAACTGGGCTCGCCCCGCAGACAGGCCGGTCGCAGACAGCATCGGGCTGCTGCTCGTGTCGAAGTCGGCCGTCGTCGCGACGGGGGGGTCTGTGATTTCGCCATTCTGTTGTCGCGTCAGCATTTCGCCCCTCGCAGCGCACGCGCGCGCGTACGTATGTCTAGCTCCTACCTCGTCTAAATAGTTCGTCGCATCGCAGCTCGGGCACTCAAACTGGCGCACGCGGCCGTCGTTTGGCGTAGACGTCCTCTTGCCGCAGTAGAAGCATTTGAGATAGCGAGACCGGCGCCGGTATGGAAAGGACATGGCTCTGTTGTTGCTGTTGCAGGCGTCTGGGGGTATCACCGGGAGCGGCGCAGTATTCCCAGTTTCACCATGACTGAAATGGCCCGTCAGAATCAAGATCAAAGAAGCCGCGGATTGTTGACGACTGTTGCTTCTGTAAATATGTCCGTCGTCATTATTGGCATGCGCTGGCATGTAAATAAATTTAGGGATCGGTAAATACTGCCGGGCGGTGAGGCGCTACAGGGGAGAACGTAGGTGGGTTTGCGCCCTGGCGTTTACTTTTGCAGCAAGCGCGAACAGCTTTAGCTCCCTGTAAGTGAATTTGCGTACTGAACACGACTCACAATGCCCTCAGATCAGATCTGAGCGGTTGACCACCCGACACGATCATTCCGTAACCATGTATGCAAAAACATTCTGACTTTTTTTTTCTATTTGAGTATGGATGTCGTTCAAACCTGCCCTAGCAACTTATATGCAGGTACCGCCAGCGTCAGCAACAGCTAACTCTATCAACCGACCTCAACAACAGGTGATATGGCAGCCTCACTTCAGCACACCGTGGCTTCTCTTGTGCTGACATGCCTGGTGCAACTTCAGATAAATCATGGCTGATGTGGCATCGAAAACTGTGGAGTCGTCTCCTCTGGGGGCCACCTCGATCACCATACTCGTCGTCGTGGCCATTGGCAGCACTGCAGCTGGCTTAGCCTTGTGGGTTCTACCTCTGTCCACAACTGCCAGTCTAGCTGCTGTACTCTTGACGTTGCTTGTGGTATGCAATCCGAAACTTCTGAATACGGGTCTGACTCGTGGTTTGTGTGCGAATGAATTGCGCTGACGCTCAGTCAAGGGCCGCTATGTCTCCCTCTTCAGGAGCCGCCGACTTCCTATGCAGAAGGCTTGGGAGGCTTCTCGTGCTGGCGGCATACCAGATGCCGCTAAATTTCCCAGCACCTACTTTGTGTATGTTCTCGGCTCGGGCGGGCACACAAGTGAACTTTGCGAGATGATCAAGCAGCAGTTCCGGCCGAACCCTCTCAGTCATCGCCGGTATATCATCACGTCTGGAGACAGCCATTCCGAGCACGCAGTAGCCAGGCTGGAAGGTCTCATCCAGAGCTCGTTTCCCAAGGACAAATCAGCAAGCATCGAGTCACCTGACTCGGCAGGCACCTGGGATGTCGTCCGTGTCGTGCGCGCCCGCCGCGTACACCAGCCCCTCTGGACTAGTTGGTATACGGCGGCCATGAGTGCGCTTTCTATTTTCCAAGCACTTGTTCGTCGACCACGGGACCGGCCGGCGTCTGCAGGACATGCAGATGCATTCGCTTACCCCAATCTGATTGTCACCAACGGGCCAGGCACTGGATTCATTGTCTGCCTCGTTGCCTTTGTCATGAAACTGTTTTGCTTGGTTCCATCTAACAGGTTCTGCATCATGTACATCGAAACGTGGGCCCATGTGAGCACTCTTAGCTTGACGGGCAAGCTGTTCCACTACAGCCATATTGCGGACATGTTCGTGGTTCAACACCAAGCCCTGGCAGCCAAGACCGGTCAAAGGTTCATCGGACAGGTGACCAAGTATGGGAATCTGCTGGGCATCAAGAAGACACTGAAGTAGGGTATCGATGCAAGTTCAGTTGGCATGTGGAAAGACTAGCCAGTTTCTCAAGAAAAAATCATTCCGCGAATGATTAGTGTAGTTTTTTTTTGTTTTTTTTTTGTTCCAAACAGATAATTTACAGGATTTCCCAAAATACGGAGAGTCATGACCCATTGAGAGGTTACGTTGTACACATAAAGATGGATTCGCTCATATCAGTGTTCCCCAGCTTGTCCTTTCTTATGCCACAGGCGATGATTCGCTCGCTTCAGCAGGCGCAGCTTCAGTGCTGGGCGTACCAAATGATGTGTAGGCCTGGCTGCGCTCCGCCTCGATCTTCTCCGTCTCCTTAGCCGCCCACGACTTCCACCGCTCGTATATCTTGTCTTCGACGTCCATGCCGTATTGGAGAGCCGACTTGCCAAAGTAGGCACCGACCATACGGGCTTCCTCCTGAGCAACCCGCCGCTCCACCTCTTCTTGGTGCCGCAGGCGGTAAAATTCCCGTCGTGCCGAGTCGTAGGCCTGATCCTTTGTCATTCCGCCGTTTTGCATCAACCACATTTGCCGTTGGACGACACTGGGGGGAAGAGTCAGCAAACATACAACGCGCACGCATATGGTCAAGAAGATGGGTTTATGCCAAGAGGGATAGAAGCGCGAGTTTGTTAACGTACCACTCGCCGCACAAAGGCATTCCTGGCTGGTACAGGCCCTTGCTCCAATCGTACAGCTGGGCGTCCTTGCCGTCTGCCTCCACCATTACACGCGGCCGCGCCAGCTCCCACGGATGGTCACGGAAGAACGTCCGCCGCAGGCTGTCCTCCTCGTACACAATGCGTTGGGGTTTATACGTCCGCCGTGGCTTGTGCATGCGCGGGTCTGGTGTGCGGTGGGTGACCGGAACGGTGCGGACGAGAACCTCCGTAGGCGGAATCTGCTCCACGACCTCCAGCCATGGCGGCACCGGGTTGAAGGCATGTCGCGGTGTTCGTGGGATGGCCAAGTTCATTCTTACGGTCTGCGCGACGCGCGCAGCCAAGAACTGCTTCTTGCCCATCGTCGCTGTTTCTTATTCTTCCTCTTCGTCGATCGTGTGGTCGGCCGATGCGGCGTAGGGAGTGTCGGGGGGGCAACGGCTGCCCAATTGATCCAATCACCCAAATAAATGTGTCGGGGAGACCAGAAGCAGTCGGTCTGCTCGAACCGGCAGTCTTGTTCTGTGCTGGGCGTAGCGGAGCTCGCCTGTCGTGCTGGTCGAAGTAGACAGCTCTTGTTGGAGCGGGTGCTTGCTTGGTTCGATTTTTCTCTTGCGCCCTGGAGCTGGCCGAGCGTCTGCATTGGTGCATATTAATATGCATGTACCCCCAACATTGGCGGCTGGCGGCGATAAGATCGACCCCAGTTTTCACCCACCTCCAAATCTACAGCTTTTTTTCGGCTGTGAGGATTCGAGAGCGAAATAAATCAAAGACATAACCAAATCAATACTACCCTCGAGCCCCCTCTCCAGCAGTTCGGATCGCTTGCTGAGACTGGCTATCAACACAGTGCTGGTAGATGTGGGAGCCATCATGAGGGACGGCCGATGAAAGCTTCACACCATATCGACAGGTCGATCTGCGGCGCGCTCCTGTCCACCCGGTCAAAACCGACTCTGTCGCCGCAGCCGTTCTCGACAAGCCCTTCTTTCCCGTCCCAATGCAGCCGAAACCAAGGCGGACGGGCAGCCAAGTGTTCTCGGGCACGCAGTTGGGTGCCAACCATAGGGAAGGCTGATCCAGCTTCGGGCATCCTTCTACCGTTTCTGTGCCCCTCGTCATGGACGTCGGCAAGACGGGGCGTATCATCTTTACAAACGACAGTCACTAGGCCGAGACGATGCGGCTCTCCGAGAACGTTCAATATGGCCGCTACGCGGTCCAACCATACATCAACAGCTGCAGCCGTACCGGCAGTTCCGACGCCCGGTCCTTCGGCCGTTACCACTCCCAGTTTCTGGGGCCACCGGCGGCCACAGCTGAGCAAGAAGGATTTGTTGTCCTTTGTCGATCCTCCTGGAGAAGAAGACACAGTTGAGGAGCACCTCAACTTCATCCACGATCCATATATGCGACGCTACGCACCCGCAGGCGGTCCGGAAGTGCCCGTATCACACTCACGAGAAGACGAAGAATTCCCCACCTGGAACGATGTTTGGAGTGCGGATGAGGAGGTGCAGAAGCTCGTGGTGGAGCTGAGCCAAGCTGTGTGGCAGCGGCTGCGCAATCCCTCCAAAATGAGTGCGCTCGAGGTGTACGAGCGATATCGCCAGTTGCCTGGGAAGAGGATGGCCTACATCCCCGTTAGCCTCCGGCATCAGTTGCTCAAATCGCAGGGCATGGTTGAGAAGAAGGATTCACAGTCGATGCTCCGGTACTTTTCCGTCCTCGCAGACGTCAAAGACAGCGGCTTCTCGCTATGGAGGGCTGAGTGGAACGCGGCCATCTCATTTGCCAGCCGCTACGTCGGCCTGTCGACGTCTGCCGAAACCGAGTCGGCGGTGAATTTGTGGCGGGAGATGGAGCAGGAAGCAGGCACTCCGGGCAATGAGGTCACGTTCAATATCCTCTTTGATGTGGCGTCTAAGGCGGGCAACTTCACCCTAGCCGAGATGGTTTACCAGGAAATGGAGAGGCGCGGGTTCCGGTTCAACCGATACCACCACGTTAGTCTCATCCACTTCTTTGGACTCAAGATGGATTCTGACGGCGTGCGTGCCGCGTACCGAGACATGGTTGAGGACGGCGAGATGATTGATGTTGTTGTGCTGAACTGTGTCATGGTCAGCTTTCTTCGCTGCGGCGAAGAGGACGCGGCCGAGCGGGTGTACAACCGCATGCGCGAGAGCTACATGGACCGGCTGAAAGCAGCATCATCCAAGCGAGCAGAAAAAAAGGCCGCGCAAGCAGAAGCCCGGGAAAGCAGCGGAATGCAGCCGGCGACGGTCGTAGAAGATGATTCGTCTGCGTCTGCGTCTGCGTCTGCGTCTGCATCGGCCAAAGAGTCGACGATGGAAAGGGATGCTGCGACATTAGCGGCCTCCACGTCGCCGGACACGACCAATTATGCGAGCCAGAAGGTCTTGACGAGCGTCTTGATGATGCTGGCCAGGGTCAGCAAGGGCGATACCGAACTCCGTGCTGGGTATCAGCATCTCGTCCCGACGCGCCCGGATATTGCCACATTCCGCATCCTGATCAACCACTATGCCGTAAAGCTGGGCGACCTTACCACGGTTGCCCGCTACCTCAATGACATGAAGACCTTGCGCATTCCTCTCCACGGGACCATCTTCTTAGCTCTGTTCAAGGGGTTTGCCCTGCATGGCGGCCGAGATGGATCCGGCTCAAACTGGAGTGAGCAGCGGCTGCGGAGCATCTGGGCTGCCCTGCTCAAGGCCCTGGACGAAGAAGCGACCGGGCTCTACATTAGCACATGGATGTTTGTTTGGGCACTCCGTGCATTTGACCGGTGCAGCACGCCCGAGATGGTCTTCAAGGCATACAACTCGCTGAGCTCGCGGTGGGATCCCAGTGAAGCAGACGCGGACTTCACCATCGGCTTCCTGCACAACTTGCTGAAGAACAAACGTTCTGGCGGCGGGGGTGGCGGCAGACGCGGCGGCGGCAGAGGCGGTGGCGGCCGTATATCTATACTTGGCCAACTGGGCAGCCAGGCATTCGGGTTATAGAGGATCCTTGTCTTTTATTGTATAGTACTTTGGGTTGCATATTGCATATTGCGTCCGGTTTTGGTTAGATATGCCGATAGAAGTGTTTACGAATGCATGTTTGAATGCCACTGCAGGATATGTTGGTGTCCCAGGATTCTGATGTCGTCCATCTTGTCCATCTTGTCAAAGCATACCACAATCGATCTTTAGGTGTCGATAGGTGTAGTCGCCAGTGGACTAAAATCGGTGTATTGTGACACATGCCGCATTTGTCTCCTTCTCTATAGCAGACCTATGTACATAGTAGTTCCAGAAAGTGCAACGGGTGTCGCCATCCCCATCTTCCAGACGTCCACCATTCCGAGTATTGCAAGCCTCCTCAGCAGCCCAGGCGACAGAGCCAAGCCCCAAGCCCGGGCCCCCAAGCGAGACGCTTACCGCGGCTTGTACGTCTGCCAGGCTACAAGATTGTCAGCATTTTGTTCCGTCTTGTAAACAACAGCGTATCCATCGCATGCAAGTTACGCACCAGCAATGCCGAACGGGGCGAAGAAGCCGGCGACGGCGTAGCCCCAGAACAGGATGGGGAAGCTCTTCTTGTGGGGGTTGAACGGAAGGTTGGAGTACGGGCCCTCCGGGTAGTGGTACGGCGACGAGAAGCGAGCCGGGGTCGTGGAGAAGGCACGACGGCCAACGACCTGGGTGGTGCGGACGGCAGCACGGGACAGCATCTGGGGAGAACGGGTCGGCCAGCCGGAAAGGCAGGGCGAGCGCGCGGTTAGTCTTTGAACTCCTGCATTTGACCCTCAGAAATGCCAATTCTATCCATTGACAGATCGGACAGTTGTACACACCTTGAACCGGGATGATCGTATGCGGATGTTGGGTGAAGAGGCAGTTTGCGGAAGTGTGGAATGAGTGAAGCTTTTGGAAGGAGAGCTCTTTTTTCGTGATCTCTTTTTGCGTGGCTCTGACTGGGCCGAGTGGCGTGAGGCGATCGGGTCGGCTTGCCTTTCTCCCATGTTTTTCCGGCTCAGAAAGGCGTGGCCCGTGCATTTTAAAAGCACGTGATTTATAACACCGCCTTTCTCGGTGGGAATTTTCTTTGTTTCCTTTTTTTTTTAGTATGGCAGAATCGCAGGCACAGATCGAGCTCTCTACAATATTTTTTTTTTTGGGCAGTAATGATCCGTGTGTTACGGATTCTCGAGAACCCAACATAAGGGTGAGACAGTATTACCACCCAAATTATTCAGGAGGAAGAGGTTGAGATCGGCTTCTGTCTCTTTCTCCTCGTTTGCCTGATTGTCTCTCCTGCAACTCCCAGTCCGTCTGCGGCGCTTTGTCGCCCAGCCATCACGCCCAGCATGGACATCAATGAGCTTTTTGAAGACTTCGAACGGCCTCCGCCAAAAGCTGAGCAGCAGCAGAAACAGCCGTCTGCCAGCGAAGCCGCACCGCAAAAGAGTGCTCCCATATCCTCTCGCGATGCCGAGCCTGCCCAGCAGCCGGACAACACTAAGAAACGGAAGGCCGAAGATGAGTCTGGGGCCATGGAGGTAGATGAAGACGGAGATGGCGCAAAAGAAAGCGCAGGCGAGGCAGCAAACGATGCCGACATGTCGGAGTCTTTAACGGACGACAAGGATGGGTCGGACACGAAGGAGAACAAGCGTCGCAAGAAGGACGACGGCGACGAGGCCGAGGCGGAGCCGGTTATGACCGACACGTTCCAGACCGAACAGTCGCGCGAAGTAGTTCCCGCAACAGGTTTCGCAGCAGTCAAAGACAACGAGAACCTCGTGCTGCAGCATAACATCCAGCACCAGGTGGCGCTGCCGCCCGATCTCAACTACGAGTACGTGCCGCTCTCGGAGCACACGCCGCCCGCCGAGCCTGCGCGCAGCTACCCCTTCCACCTCGATCCCTTCCAGAGCCTGTCGATCGCGTCGATCGAGCGCGAGGAGAGCGTTTTGGTGTCTGCACACACTAGTGCCGGCAAGACAGTGGTGGCTGAGTACGCCATTGCGCAGTGCTTCAAGCGCAACCAGCGCGTGATCTACACCAGCCCCATCAAGGCGCTGAGCAACCAAAAATTCCGCGACTTCCAGGCCGAGTTCGGCGACGTGGGCCTGATGACCGGCGACGTCACCATCAACCCGACGGCAAGCTGTCTGGTCATGACCACAGAGATTCTGCGCTCTATGCTGTACCGTGGCTCTGAGATCATGCGTGAAGTTGCGTGGGTTGTCTTTGACGAGATCCACTACCTTCGTGATAAATCGCGGGGTGTCGTCTGGGAGGAGACCATCATCCTGCTGCCCGACCAGGTGCGCTACGTCTTTTTGTCCGCCACCATCCCCAACGCCTTCCAGTTCGCCGAGTGGATCGCCAAGATCCATCGCCAGGCCTGCCACGTTGTCTACACCGATTTCCGCCCGACGCCCCTGCAGAACTACTGCTTTCCCGCTGGCGGAAACGGCATCCTGCTGGTAGTCGATGAGCGCGGCGTCTTCAAGGAGAAGAACTTCAACACGGCGATGGCTCTGGTCGAGCAGAACAAGGGTGCCGACCCGGCCGACCCCAACGCGCCCCAGAAGGGCCGTGGCAAGAACAAGAAGATTAGCAAGGGCGGGGCGGCCAACGAGTCGACGTCCGACATCTACAAGATCATCCGCATGATCATGAAGAAGAACTTCCAGCCCGTAATTGTGTTCAACTTCAGTAAGCGCGAGTGTGAAGCGCTGGCACTCAAGATTGCCGGCATGAACTTCAACAACGACTCGGAGCAAGCCCTGGTGACGCGCGTCTTTGAAAACGCCATCGACACTCTGTCCGAGGCCGACCGTGGCCTGTCGCAAATCACGCATATCCTGCCGCTGCTGCGCAAGGGCATCGGTGTTCATCACTCTGGGCTTCTGCCCATCCTGAAGGAGATTGTCGAGATTCTGTTCCAAGAAAACCTTATCAAGGTCTTGTTTGCCACAGAGACGTTCTCCATCGGCCTGAACATGCCGGCCCGCACTGTCGTCTTCACGACGGTGCGCAAGTTCGACGGCGTGTCCATGCGGCCCCTGACTTCGTCCGAGTACATCCAGATGTCTGGTCGTGCCGGCCGTCGTGGTCTCGATGACCGCGGTATTGTCATCATGATGGTGGACGACAAGCTCGAGCCGGAGACGGCCAAGGCCATCGTGGCCGGCAAGCAAGATCGCCTGAACTCGGCCTTCCATCTGGGCTACAACATGATTCTCAATCTGCAACGGATTGAGACCGTGTCGCCCGAATACATGCTGGAACGCTGTTTCTTCCAGTTCCAGAATGCGGCCAGTGTGCCAGCCCTCGAGAAGGAGCTGATGGCTTTGACGCAAGAACGGGACGGGACTATCATTCCCGACGAGAATACGGTCAAGGAGTATTACAAGCTGCGGCAACTCATCGAGGAGTACCGCAAGGATATGCTCGTGGTCATGCAGCACCCAACATACTGCCTGCCGTTCCTGCAGCCGGGCCGTCTGGTGCACATCAAGACGCCCAAGGACGACATGGACTTTGGCTGGGGCGCCGTGCTGAGCTTCACGCAGCGCCGGCAGCCGCGGCGCGGCGAGGAGGAGGTGCCGCCGCAAGAGTCGTACTGTGTTGATGTAGCGCTGTTTGTTTCGGACAGCCAGAGCTCGCAGAGCATCGCGCCCGGTTTCCCGATGGGCGACATTGCGCCGGGCGCGGTGCCGTGCAGCAGCGCCATGGCGTCGAGTGGCGACAGCGAGAGCGCCAGCGATATGGAGGACGCGCGCGTGGAGATTGTGCCATGCCTGTTGACGTGCATTGTGGGTATGAGCCAGCTGCGCATCTTTATGCCGGATGACGTGACCAAGAAGCCCGGCAAGGAGCGGACAGGCAAGGTGGTCAAGGAGGTGGAGCGGCGGTTCCCCGACGGCATCCCTGTGCTGGACCCGATCGAGAACATGAAGATCACCGACGAGCCGTTCAAGAAGCTGATCCGTAAGATCGAACTGCTCGAGTCGAAACTGCTGGCCAACCCGCTGTACGGCTCGCCCATCCTGCCGGAGCTGTGGGCCAAGTATCACCACAAGTCGGAGCTGAACGAGAAGATCAAGGAGAAGAAGAAGGCCATTGCCAAGGCGCACAGCATTGCCCAGCTCGACGAGCTCAAGGCGCGCAAGACGGTTCTGCGCCGGCTCGAGTTCATCAACGACAACGACGTCGTGCAGCTCAAGGCCCGTGTGGCCTGCCAGATCTCGTCCACCGAGGGCCACGAGCTGCTGCTGTCGGAGCTGCTGTTCAACGGTTTCTTCAACGACCTGGCCCCCGAGATCGTGGCGTCGGTCATGACGTGTTTCCTGTTTGACGAGAAGGTTGAGGCACCCGAACTCAAAAAGGAGCTGGCGAAGCCGCTGCGCGAGATTAAGGCACGGGCCAAGCGCATTGCCAAGGTCAGCCAGGAAAGCAAGCTGGACGTCAACGAGGAGGAGTACGTCCAGAGCCTCAAGTGGCAGCTGATGGAGACGGTCCACGCCTGGGCCAAGGGCGCATCATTTGCCGAGATTTGGTAAGTTTCATTTGTTTTTGTTTGCCCAACTCTCTTCCTGCCTGACAACTTTCCCCCCAAAGAGGACAATGTTCACTAACACGTGTAGCAAAATGACCAACGTCTACGAAGGCTCGTTGGTGCGCCTGTTCCGGCGGTTGGAGGAGCTGCTGCGGCAGATGGCCGAGGCGGGCAAGGTGATGGGCAGCGACGATCTGCAAAAGAAGTTTGAGCAGGCTCTGGAGAAAATCAAGCGCGGTATCGTTGCTGCTCAGTCGCTGTACCTGTAAATCCTTCTTTGCCTGGTCCGTTGTCGGGGTCTTGTTTATTTGTTAATCATGCCGTTCTTACTGTTTTTTTATAACTCATTGATTGGCTGTTGTTGTTCCTGTTGCAGAGGCATACACGGCGTTGCGGAAGGTAAAATCACCGGTTTTTTTTTCTCCGCAGCAGATGTAGTTTTATCTCCATCGTTTGTTATTGGTATGGCTCATTAACTACATGACTATGGGTTTCCTGGTCTTGTTCCATGGGATTGTGGCATCCTTGTAGCTACAATTATATTTCCCCGTGCTTCACCAAAGTGCAGACTATGCTGCATGTGCCCGACACAAGCCGGCAAACTGTGTGTTGTCTGTCGTCAGTACCTCTGGCTGTCCGTCTTCCACCAAGCTGCCCGTCTCCATCAGAACGACTCGGTTGTAGGACCGAACGTACTTGAGCCTTGGCTGTCTGTGCGACGGCCATTCCGCCGAGAATTGCACACGGAAAGCTCGACTCTCCGCTGCCTACGGGGCCAACAACAGCAGTGGTGGTGCTCTTCTTTATGTTGGCCCTTAGTCCTTGAGAATCGGCGACCCGTTCGTCCTGGACCAGATAAAGCTCTGCCCTTCAAAACAAACAGGATCGTTCATATTCGGCAGCATGAAAAGTTTGATGTCTCTTGTTTGATCTGCGTTATCGTGTGGTTCTCCAGTATAGTAATTGCAGTAGTTCTGAATGCGTTCGAAATTTCCTAGGCACTGTACCAAGGGTGATAGACTTTGGATGAAGGCAATCACCGGTGCTGTCAATAGAGATATAGTTAAGGGAAAGAGATGTGAACGCCTGCGCCATGAGGGGCGTTTTGTTCTTCCAGTATACAGCGATTATGGTGTAGACGCCAAACGTCAGCACGGGTGCCACATTAATCAGACCGATGGCTTGAATATCTGTCAGATTGAATGCAATCGGGAGAAAGGAAGCCCGCCGTCAACTTACCGAGCACGAGGGTGGCCACCAGATACTTCCTGAATCTCTGTGACGTGTCGACCTCATCGGTGCGGAGGCGCTGGATTACAGGGAGAATCACTGGGGAAAGCAAAAGCATCTTGACGGCGCTCATGTCGCCCAGCATAGCCGAAGTCACCCGCAGGCGTTGCCGGATCTCCTCAATCCAAGCCACCTGGGCTTTTCTAGTTGAAACAGAGATTTTGAAAGTAATGGCAATACAGACTGTAGAAAGGCACTTATGTCGCTGGGTATTCATTAATGGCTGGGGGGGGGKGTTTTTCTTTTTTTCTTTTTTCTTTTTGATCATTTTTTCTTCTGCCGTTTTCTTTTTTGCCAGTTTCTCTTGTGTTAGTTTCTTTTTCTTTTTTTTGTTCATAGTTACTGGAAACAATAGCAATGGGGGCAAGGCACGTCAGGGACATTTGTCTCCCCAACAGCCAGCAGGCAATACTAATGTCAAAAACACAGCAGCAGGCAGACACGCGAAGATACTTCGAATTGAAGTGCGCAATCAAGCGGGAAATGGGTGGCAGCTGGGGTAGATGCGCAAAGACCCCGTCACTGTCTGCTGGACAGTTCATTGTATGGCAGGATCGTGAAGACAAACCTTGAAATACGTTACGAGAGGGTCTGGGTCACAATCGCCGCCATACATTAGCAATAAAAACCAAAGAGAGATAAAGCCTGGAACTTTTTATAGAAACCAATAGATAGGTGTCTTATGCAAGCAAATGGTGTTAAATACATCTGCTAGTGATGTCGTTTGCAGATGGGTGTCTTGACAAGAGAAGGCTGCAAACTCGACATAGTATCGAGTGGCTGCGCGGGTAAGCAATCGTCCGATACTTCAACCGAATCTGGTAGCGGCATGCAGCCTCCAAAACCCGAAAGCTTAACTACAGCATGCTTGTAGGCATGTTGGTGATAATTCGAAGGGTTCGGCATCTTGTAAGACAACCGTTGTCCAACACAGGCATACTGTCACTATGCCATGCCTCGATTCAGTTAGACCATGACAGACACACAGTGCCCGGGTTACGAATGATACTGCCCAAAGAGAATGGTCCAAAATCCGGTTGTCCTCGAGAGCGGTGTTAAGTCGGCTAATGCATGGCTAGTTGAGCATGACCTGATAGGGCTGTTTTTGGGTATCGACGGAGTGCGTCTCGTTGCCACCTACGAGTATGTACTCGTACTAGCCTGAAAACTGATGGAAGCACTGAAAGTCAAAGAGCAGACAGGCATCAAGTGGAATTGGACGGAGCTCTCAGTGTCCAATCGTTACAGAGCAGAAAGTGCTGGGCCCAGAATGTGACCTTTTAAGAGTTCCCAACGACCGGCAAGTGCACGGTTTCGATTTGGGTATCAATGAGTGGTTGCTCAGCCGGAGACCTCGGGGCCTCCTCTTGCTGCTGTCTTGATCACTGGTCTTGCCCAGATGGAAAAAACCACAGACCGGGCTTGAGCCATGCCGGTACAAAGGCCGTTGTCCATACACGTGACGGTCTCAGTCCACTCCACTAGCGGTGTGTTATTTTCCTTCTCGCGCTTTGGCCAACGCGTTTTCATCGGGCGCGCACGGGCCAGTCAAACTGCTGTGTTTGTTGCCCCTCCCCCTTTACCCAACGCGCTTTCCCGGCTAGGGAAGAAGCCAAATAATATCAACAAAACTGAAGCTACCCGCTAAAAGAAAAAAACGACCACCGCTCTTTCCTGCCCTGGACAGCCAAAATCCACAGCACTGATAGCCAATTTCACCACCCCACCTCGCTGCAACTGCGTCCCGCCTTGTCGCCCAGGCTTCCACTTTTCGCTCTCCCCCCTTTCCCCATACAAAATTCTTTTTCCAAATAAATAAATACAGAAATACAGAAATTCACACGCATTAAAAATACAACAAAACCTCCAGGGACGACACTTTTTGGACCCTTCACCGCAACCCTGTATCTCTGCACCTCTTCCATCCTTCGCCGCAAATAACAACCGCCATCATGCGTGAAATCATCAGCATCAATGGTAAGCCGTGGCCTGCTCTGGCATGGGTGGGTTTGGGGCCGGACTGGCGCGTGTCTTTGGGTGTGCCGTTCTGTGGTGTGCCGCCTTCACCGCATCGTGATGTTCCCAAGCTCGAAAACCGCCCTGCCAGCCCCAACCGTCCCAACTTGGTGCCAAAAACTGTTTCTAACGCGTGTTCTATCCTGCAGTCGGCCAGGCTGGCTGTCAAATTGCCAACTCTTGCTGGGAGGTATGCTTTTTTCTCGGACCCTGAGGCCCTGGGCCTCGTTGGCGGCCCCTGAACGAGGCCGGATATGCTGCAGGGATGCTAACAAGATTGCAACAGCTGTACTGCCTCGAGCACGGTATCCAGGTATACTCCCCTCCATCCCCGCTTACTGTATCTCTGTTTCTCGTCCGTGCTAACGCGTTTGCAGCCCGATGGCTTCCTCACGGAGGAGCGGAAGGCCGCCGAGCCGGACCACGGCTTCAGCACTTTCTTCACCGAGACCGGTAAGCGAGCTACGGCCGTCCTGCGTCGTCAGCAGCCCCTCCCCAGGTGACTCCGTGCTAACCTCTCGCGTGCAGGCCAGGGCAAGTACGTGCCCCGCACCATCTACTGCGATCTCGAGCCCAACGTCGTCGACGAAGTCCGCACCGGCCCCTACCGCAGCCTGTTCCACCCCGAGCAGATGATCACCGGCAAGGAGGACGCGTCCAACAACTACGCCCGTGGCCACTACACCGTCGGCAAGGAGCTGATTGACCAGGTCCTTGACAAGGTCCGCCGCGTGGCTGACGGCTGTGCCGGTCTGCAGGGCTTCCTGGTCTTCCACTCCTTCGGTGGCGGTACTGGTTCGGGTTTCGGTGCTCTGCTTATGGAGCGCCTGTCGGTGGACTACGGCAAGAAGAGCAAGCTCGAGTTCTGCGTCTACCCGGCCCCGCAGACGGCCACCTCTGTTGTTGAGCCGTACAACTCCATCCTGACCACACACACCACTCTGGAGCACGCCGACTGCTCCTTCATGGTCGACAACGAGGCCATCTACGACATCTGCCGCCGCAACCTGGGCCTGGAGCGCCCCAACTTCGAGAACCTGAACCGTCTGATTGCTCAGGGTGTGTTTTTATTCCCATTTCTTTTTTCTTGCTTTCAGTCTTCGTTTTGTTTCGGGAGAGGAACAAGATTTTTGTATGTGTTTCACGGCATCTCTAACATTAAACAGTCGTCTCCTCGATCACCGCCTCTCTCCGTTTCGACGGCTCCCTCAACGTCGACCTGAACGAGTTCCAGACCAACCTGGTGCCATACCCTCGCATCCACTTCCCCCTGGTGGCCTACTCACCCGTCATTTCTGCCGCCAAGGCTGCCCACGAGACCAACTCTGTCCAGGAGATGACCATGTCCTGCTTCGAACCCCACAACCAGATGGTCAAGTGCGACCCCCGCCACGGCAAGTACATGGCCACCTGCCTGCTGTACCGCGGCGATGTCGTGCCCAAGGACGCCCACGCCGCCGTGGCCACCCTCAAGACCAAGCGCACCATCCAGTTCGTCGACTGGTGCCCGACTGGCTTCAAGCTGGGTATCTGCTTCCAGCCGCCCCAGAACGTGCCCAACGGCGACCTGGCCAAGGTCGACCGTGCCGTGTGCATGCTGTCCAACACAACCGCCATTGCCGAGGCTTGGTCGGCTCTGTCCGCCAAGTTCGACCTTATGTACTCGAAGCGCGCCTTCGTTCACTGGTATGTCGGCGAGGGTATGGAGGAGGGCGAGTTCTCCGAGGCCCGCGAGGATCTGGCGGCTCTGGAGCGCGACTACGAGGAGGTGGCCACGGACTCCCTGGAGGGTGACGAGATCACCGAGGCCGAGTACTAGACGGTGTGCCGAAATAGGACTCTTCTTCGGCAGCAGCTCCGTGATGAGATGACGTGAAATCTGGCTGCTCTTTCCGATAACTACACACATCCCCGTTGTTACGGCTAGACAGACAAAAAAAAACAAGAAAAAGCAGACAAAGCAATTTTTTGGCATTGCTGAAGCTTCATTCCCATTCTCCCGCCCTCTTTCTTTTTACATCTTCCCTCCTTTTTAGCTTTGTTTTGGTCTCCCAGTTTGTTTTCTTAGCCTTGTAAAGTGGAATAGACGGTTTTGAATGTTTGCACTGGTCCTGTGCATTCTATCAAGCAGCACGCCACAGGGGCTAGAAATTTAGAGGGGCAGTATTGTGCAGAGCACTGATAGCCATTCGTTTAATCAAATCTTCAATTTGCTGAATGTACTACTGGAATTTTTTTTGTGAACACCAGTCAGACGCAGCCTCTATCATGAGGCTGAAAATGAGCTTGGTACTTCAATTTAGCGGCAACCTCCACTGGTACCAAAGTATTTCTATTGAACCCCTTTTTAAAACAATTGACACCGCCTGCCAGGAATCGATATAAGAGACAGAAAACACCAGGCATTCAAGGTATAGTCTGTGTCACATTTTCCAGCATTTTCAACCGTAATATCTGAAAAAACAGGACCAGACCGGGTTTGTGCCTATCCGGCTATTTTCTGCTGCATCCAATTCGTTTAGCAGTTAAAAGTAAACATAACAAAACAGCAAATTATCAGATGGGTTCGTTTGCCGTTCTTGGAGTTATACTGGAACTATTAAAAAAGCAACTTGAATATTATATTCAAGCAGTATTTCAAGTCGCACGACAAATTTTTTTTTTTTTTTTTTGGCTATCCTTGCTTGGGTTAATTACTTGGTCAAAAACTGTTGTGAAGGCGATAAAGATTCCTTTACGCCGACGAACCCCTCTTTTTATGATGCTTCAGAAGTTGTCCTAGAATATTCCTAACATCAGTTATAATGACAATTTTTTGCTCAAAGCTGGGAAGATTGTCTTGTGTTTCTGTGACAAGCGGCCCCGATAGAAAGCAGAATTTCCTAATGATGCGTGTAGGACCGACCTTTACTACCCTTTCTCTGATACTTTGCTTGCCGAGATATGAAATAAGTACTGCTCCAGAAGGTCTACAGGATCCGGATCTTCGTTAGCTTTAGCTGTTCATAACAAAGCTAGACGTTGTCTACGGTCATCTAACCAGCAACGCTAACACAGCCAACGTATGCATGGTGGCAGGCAACTTCATCGTCTTATTTATTTGCTGTGGCGAACCGTTAGAACTTGAAGAGATCAATTAAATAGATTACGAGAGCATCATGTCAACAGCTGAGAGGAGCAGAAAAGAAGAGACAATATTTACAGTTGAAAGAGGTCGATCGCTCGAGACAGGCATCTCTCGTCTATTTTATATCACGTGACAATCAGATTGTACTCGTAGCCTGCTTCGAGGCTCCAAATAGTTATGTCTCAGGGTATCCAGGGATGCCTACCGGGTTTAAGCACTATTATTCTAGCGTGTCTTTCGGGTCAGCAGCGTGGTTGGGCCGGTTGAACTAGCACGCCGGCCACCTTAATTTTTTTTTATTACCCTGTCGTTTCTGCACGAGCTCGCTCGCCTGAAGCGGTTTAGTCATGTGCGACAGCCACACCAAAGCCCTTGCGCCATGATTACGGGGAAACAGGAACCGTGGCTGCTCCCCCCAAATGCCAGATGGTGAGAGAGAAGCCCATCGACGATCGCTCCTTCTAAAACTGCCAGTGATCCAGCCATCCACAACCTTCGACCAGATTCTCACGAGCATCTCCTTCCTCTCCCCCCCTTCCTCCACGCGCTCGCTCGACTTCTCTGCGATCTCCGACGTCGTTGAGAAGAGCTCACCATTGCGGGAATAGCACGCAGCTGCCTAGCTGATTCGCCATCTCGCCCTCCCACTTGCACAAAGCCGCAATGCTGACTGGACACACGGAGTGTTGATTCGACTTACGCTCCGAAGTAGCCGCAGCTTCCCGGAATCGTCTGCGTGTGTCCCGTTCCACGTTTCCACGCTCTCTTGGCCAAATCGTGTCTTTTCTATCACTGCTTCTAGCAAGATTGTAAAGCCGGTTGTCTCAGGGTGCTCGATTGTCCGACAGGGCCCCTTCCCACCGAAGCTCCAGAATTATCCCCCAACCCGCCTGAAACGAGACTACCAAATCCAAAACAGTGCTCGCGAGCATTGAAATATCTCACAGAATGGCTTCCGATCCCTCCGACGAGGCTGGTGAGTGCTGGAGCAATAGCTGGATCAGGGCGGACGCGAATATTGGACGGGAGAACTAACCGGGCGCAGGCCAACCGAACCTGAACCTCACCCCCGAGGAGAGGCAGGCGTACGGGCAGCTCTTCCGACAAGCCGACTCCGAGAGCGCTGGGATTGTCATGGGCGAGGTGGCCGTCAAATTCTTTGAGAAGACACGGCTCGACTCTCGTATTCTGGGCGAGGTAAGGCTGCAAAAATTGCCACCCACAGCTGTTTTGGTGTTTTGGCTGTGATCACGGCTATTATACCTATTTTTTATCTCTTGCCAAAATCTCACCCCCCCTTGTATGACTTTGTCTGACTTCTTTCGTACCACAGATCTGGCAGATCGCCGACAAGGAAAACCGTGGTTTCCTGACACCGGCCGGCTTCGGCATCGCCCTCCGTCTCATCGGCCACGCCCAGGCCGGCCGCGAACCCAACGCCCCCCTTGCTCTCCAGCCCGGCCCGATCCCTCGATTCGAAGGCATCGCTGCACCGCTCGTCGCGCAGGGTACTGGAAGCGGTGTCTCGCCTCTTGTTGCCCAGGGAACTGGTGGCCAGGCCGTTCGCGTGCCGCCCCTGTCTGTCGAGAAGGCTGCCCAGTATGCTCGCCTCTTCCAGGACCAGACCCGCGGCGCCACGATCCTGGCTGGTGATCGTGCCAAGCGCATATTTGAAAAGTCCGGACTGCCTAACGACGTCCTGGGCCGCATTTGGCAGCTGGCCGACACCGAGCAGCGTGGCGGCTTGGTGCAGACCGAGTTCATCATTGCTATGCACCTGTTGACTTCCACCAAGCTCGGCACTCTGCGCGGCCTGCCCACCAATCTTCCTGCTGGCTTGTATGAGGCTGCCACACGGGGCGGCGTCTCAGCTTCCAGCACGCCACCTGCGCCGAGCAGCCCCGTCGGTCGCCAGCAGAGCCCGTTCGCGGCTGGTGGAATCCCACCGCCTCCGCAGGGCATTCAGCGGCAGCTGACCGGTCAGATGCGACCAAACTTCACCGGAAACAGTGCGCTCGGCCGGACGGCCCAGCCCCAGCCCCAGGCAATTACACCGACGACGACGGGCAACGACTGGCTGATCAAACCCTCGGAGAAGGCACGAACCGATCCGGTTTTCGAGAGTCTGGACAAGACCAAGAAGGGCTACATCACTGGCGAGGAGGCCGTGCCGTTCCTCATGCGGTCTGGCCTGAACGAGGACATGCTGGCGCAGGTCTGGGATCTGGCTGATGTCAACTCTGAGGGCCGCCTGAACAGCGATACGTTTGCTGTTGCCCTACACCTGATCCAGCAGCAGCGCCAGCGGACAGATGGCGTCAACGCCCTGCCCGCTAAGCTCCCGGCCAACCTCATCCCGCCCAGCATGCGCGCCCAGCTACGAACTACAAGCCCGCCCGCTATTCAGCAGCAGGTGCCACCGCCACCGCCACCGCCAGCCCCTGCGCATAAACCTTCTGCTCTTGACGACCTCTTCGGCCTGGACAGCCCAACACCGCCGTCTTCTACACCGGCGCTGACGGCCACAGCCACGGGTGTCGCGGCCCTCGGCGCTGGTGCTGCCGCTCTCGGCGCTGGCGCTGCCGCCGGTGCTTTGACTGATCCATTCGCCAGCGGCTCCAGCCCGATCCCGCCAAGCTCACCAACCACCGTGTCACCTGCAGCAGCACCGAGCGCGTTCAAGCCGTTCGTCCCGTCGTCGTCATTTGGCCGTTCTCTGACTGCTCAAGTCACTGGGGACTCCAACAGCTCAACTCCCTCTTCTGCGCAAGCCAAGGCGCCAGCCTTGGCTCCCCCAGCGGCGGTGTTTCCTGCCGCTACATCCCATGCCGCCCAGAACGATCTGCTCGGAGGTGACAACGATGCCGAGGCTAGTAAGAACTTGTCTAATGACACAGCCGAGCTCGCAAACCTGTCGAACCAGATTGGTTCTCTGTCGAAGCACATGCAGGACGTCCAGACACATCGGTCCACCCTCCAGACTGATCTGAACCAGACAAGCACCCAGAAGAAGAACTTTGAGCAGCGCCTCGCCCAGCTTCGTGCTCTATATGAGAAGGAGGCCCGCGATGTGCGCACGCTGGAGGACCAGCTTTCGACATCCCGCACAGAGACCAAGAAGCTGCAGACCGAGTTTGCTGCCCTTGAAGCCTCGTACCGTGACATGCAGACACAGCACCAGCAGATCGCAACCGCGCTGCAGGCTGACCAGCAGGAAAACGCAAGCCTTAAGGAGCGCATGACGGCGGTCAACGCGGAAGTCAACCAGCTCAAGCCCCAGATCGAAAAGCTCAAGTCCGAGGCCCGTCAACAGAAGGGCATTGTCGCCATCAACCGCAAGCAGTTGTCGCTCGGGGAGAGCGAGCGGGACAAGCTCAAGACCGAGGCGGCGGAGCTGACGCGGAGCAACGAGGAGACGAGTCGCCAGATCGCGGCAGCGGCTGCCGCGAGTACGACGTCTGCCGCTGCCAGCCCTTCGGTTGCGTCCAGCGGTGGCAACAACCCCTTCTTCCGGCGCACCACCAGCACGGATATCATGGGTACTATGGGAACATCCCAGACTCCACCCGCGGCTGCTAGCTCGTTTGCCGAGGACTCGTTTGACGACGTGTTCGGCCCGGCGCCAACCACGACAGCACAATCGCATTCTACGGCCGCCGGCGTCGCCGGCGTGGCTGGCGTGGCTGGCGTGGCTGCTGTAGCGGCAGCCGCCACTACTGCTGCGGCGACTCTGCCAGTCTCCAATGTTTTCAAGCCGCAGACTACGGGCGAATCCACTGCTAGCGGAGCCTCGTCGACGTTCTCTGCTGCCACCGCGCCGACCTCGAACTCCCCTGCGGCAACGCCGGCTGTTACCCGCCAAGCCACGTTTACGGGCGAGGCCGCAACAGCCGCTGGGCCCTCGGGCTTCCAGACTGGTTTGGGAGAGCCTTCAACTCTGGCTCCGGCCGCCTCAACGACGGCCGCTATCGCCCCGTCTTCTTCGCCGCAACCGTCATCCGAGACTGCATCTGTTCACCGCGAGCCTTCCGCCACGGCTACGCCTACCACTGTAGCTGAGCCTGCGAGCAGGTCCTTCGACGCTAGCGAGGAGAAGCCGGAATCGTCCTTTGGCACTTTTCCCACTGCCGCCGCCGTGACAGCTGGCGTCGCCGGTGTTGCCGGTGTCGCTGGTGTGGCGGCTGCTGCTGCTGGTTCTTCATCTTCGCCTGCAGAAGGCGAGAAGGAGGCGTCCACGTCTGCTTGGGGCCATGCACATAACGACAGCCTCAACGACCCGTTCTCCAACCTGGACCAGCACCCGGATAAGGCCAAGGAAGACTTTGAATCGGCCTTTGCTAGCTTCAAGGCTTCCAAAGCGGCAGATGCTTCCTCACCCGATGGCACGGCCGGCACAAGTGGTACGGCTGCAATTACGAGCTTCCCATCCGTTAGCTCCTCCTCTGCCGACACAGACAAAGCTGTTGCCGATTTCAACACGGAGTTCCCGCCCATTTCTGAGATTGAGAGGGATGATGACGACTCTGATTCCGATTACGAGCGCGGCGGCTTCGATGACGACTTCGCACCCTCTTCACCAAAGACCAAGAAGACCGAGACAGCTGCGGAGCCGACGACGAGCAGCGTGGTCGCCAGCGGGAGCAACGGGACTGCAAGCACCGCCTTCCCGGTGGTGACAAAGGCAGCCGAGCCTGCGGCCACTGTCGCTTTCCCAGCCGAGTCGGAGACGACTCAGCCTGCCGCGGATTTCTTTTCCACGCCCCCACCCTTCCCGTCTGTGCCTGTCATCTCCACAAGTAGCCCGAACAACACATTCAGGTAAGACAGGCGTGCTTTGATTGCCTGCCAGTTTCGTGTTCACTAACGCGTAGCAGCAGCACAACGCCTGATGTGCACGACGGTATCTTCGACGCGGCACCGATTGCCTCTTCAACTCGACGGGTGCCTTCTGTGGGAGAGACGGCGGCAGCGCTCAGCGCTGGCCCTCTTCCCGCAGCCACTGCCACGACAGCAACGCCGGCCACGGCAGCGACGCCGGCCATGGCTGGGCCGTCTACCGCCAAGACTCTGACTCCAGACAATGCCTTTGACGACCTTGACGACGAATTTGAGGGCCTCGAAGATGCCAAAGAGGGCTCAGCGGACGACGACTTTGCCAATATCAGTAGGTCTGGTCTGGACGACTTTCAGTCGACGTTTGACTCCTCGCCTGCCCCGTCGCAGCCAGCCAAGACGGACTCGTTTGCCGATAGCAGCTTTGACTTTGCAGGCAACAACTCTGCTTCTCACTCTGTGACGCAGAACGGCCTTGGTTCTGGCTCGGCGTCTGTGGCCCCGTCGACTGTCACCCCTACTTCGACGACCACTACCGAGAAGCCGTCGTCAAAGAAGGAAGGAGGCCACCACTGGTTCAACTTCCGGGATAGACATAAGACGACAAAGTCGGATGCCAGCAGCTCCAAGGGTGCGACGACGGAGACGCGTCCAGCTGTCGGCCGGGCACTGACCGAGGAAGGGGTGCATGACGACCCGACCCTCAAGAACCTGACTTCGATGGGCTACTCTCGGGCGGATGCTCTCAGCGCCCTTGAGAAGTACGACTACAATTTGGAAAGGGTAAGTCTAAAATTTTTATCTTGTGAATGATTCTCATTCGATTCTCATTCTGTCCAGAGAAACTTGAAGGCTAACAAATATGTATTTTAGGCGGCTAACTACCTTGCCAGCCAGTCATAGTCCTGCCATGAGAACCTGCTTTTCGAATGCTCCGTCTGCTCGTTATTGTTTATTTCTCTTCTCTGTCTATCCAGTGTTCTGCATTTTTGCCTTCGTTTGTCGTTGTGTTTTATGCCAAGCCATTGAAACCAGTCCACATGTTTTTTGTATCTATTTCACCCCCATATTTTGCTTACCATGCGTTTCGCGTCTTTTGTTGTTGGCATCGTCCTAGACAGAGAAAAAGAAGAACGATGCTTTGCCGCCAAGCTGTCTTGCAGGTCTCTCCTGTTTTCACACTTCCCGCTCGTCAAACCAATTCCTCATCGCCGCCAACCCTTCCATATTTCCACCTTAATTTTTAGTATGTAAATAATAACACTGAATTTCAGCAACACGCACACCCGGGAATGAACATTGGTTGTTTGCTTGCTCGAGTCTGTACGGGCATCCTTGCTTGCAGGGAACCTACGGGTCTTGCTGCGAGAAGAAGGGTCCGACTGAAAGGAGCAAAGGCAGCACCCCTGCTGAAGTAGGCTCTTTCTTGTGGGCATCATGGGGATCTCCTGGCAACCCCCGGAAGCCACGGACCGCGCTCTGATCTCGGGGGCCTCTTCCAGTTCATAACGTATTTTGCCAAGAGCTTGCTCTGCAGCTTTGTTCGATATTTTTGTGTTATCTCTACTCGTATTCCACATTCTTCCATTCTCCGAGAGTACCCTGCATCCTCTCTGAAGCATACCGGGCAGGCCGTGGAGTGGACGAGCTTTCCTCTAATCTGGTCGAGTCCGCTGGAAAAAGGGGACCCCCCCCCTCTAGGGCGTGGCGTTTTGTCTTTTTCTCTTTGAGACGTTCTAGTTTCATTGTGGCGCTTTTTCCGGCGCCGTACTATTTGTACAGTGTACCTTTGAACTCGTATGCCATCTCTTCCACCCGCACGCTACACTTGCCATCGCTTATTACTTTATTTGATGGGAATTCATTCGATGGACACGCCGACCAAAAACCGCGGCTGGTGAGGGAATGCTTTTTCGTTTTCTTTCCTGCTATTGCCCGTTCTTCCGTCCGTTTTGCTTTGTGAGACAGTTGGATCCCATAGTGGCTCTAGGGCTTCTAGGTTCCTTCGATCGAATCCAACTATGCAGATTAGGGAGACGATTCCCGCCGTCTTTTTAATGTCTCACAATTTTTGGGGCCCGTTGGCTTCTACGCCTCGCCTCGCCTGCAGTCGGTGTTGGTTGGCTGTCCGGAACAAACTTCATGGCAAAACACAGACAGACATTCCCCGCAATTCGAGGCTGCCACGTCCAACTGGCAGAAGGTCAGTACGCCCGCCATTGGTTTGTCACGGTGCTGCTATTGTTATGCATTCCTGTATCCGGTCTGTTGAGGAAGCTTGCTTCGCGCTGTGTGTTGGCCGAAGAACAAATCAACAGCCCAGGTAAGCGCCAAGAGCCTGCTCCTGCTTCCGCCGTAGAGGAAAAGCAAAAAGTGTCCAAGAAAAAAGAAAAGATGGATATTAGGGGGCAATAGGGAACATCACGGGATCTCTGGGCGACGCTTGCTACCAGCCCAGCAACAGATGTGTTCATACCTCATTGGACGGGTGAACAATGCAACCTGAAGACGTTGTACGAGTAGACCGCACGCAGCTCTCCAGCTTCTTGTGCCTCTCGTTTCTTTTTTTGTGCTGCTGTCTCTGTTTGTACGTTTGTTTTTCCCTTTCTGGCAGCACTATTGGCAGGGGTTTTTTTTTTTCCTGCGCCAGTGGCTTGCGAAGCTAATCTTCTTTGTGCCTGGCTAACACCCGAAAAGGGAAGAAATGCGCGCCAGCCCAGCCGTACACGTTCGTCCTCGTCGTCGTCGTCAAGCCAAAAGACGGGCACCATTCGGGTGCACGTGGTAGTACTGACCAGTCCCGCGATCCTTCTTCCAGTAGCTCCTGTGCTTGCAGACAGGGGCGGCCGAGGATCCGTGGGACGACTGTGAGCTCGGAGCCTTTCGTTTCTGGCTCTCAGTCTGGTGGCTGTGACTCTCGGCTTCGCTGAGTGTGTCTTGCTGTTCTGGTGCTTGGACGAAAGAGGTGGCGTGGGCTGGATAGGCCGGCTGGTGTTTGACGACCTCGTAGTCGCCTTCGTCTTCGTATGCATCCAGTGGGTCGATGCCTGGTACAGGCAAGGACGACACTCCTTCAGCGACAGGATCCGTGGAGGCCACCGCCGCGTTGCGTCTTGTCATGTTCCTTCAGCTGGTCTCCCAGCGCTTTGTGACTGTCTCTTTGCGTGGTCCTGTTCGTTCCCGAGTCCTCTTCGGCCTTCCCTTGTGTTCTTTCCGTGTGGGAGCTGACCAAACTCGTCGACTTGACAGGAAAGTGGTGACCTTCAAGCGTGCCGTCTCCCGTTGCGGCAGCCTGGTGCGCATAGAAATTGACCGGGTTGCCATTCGTAGTGTGAAGGTCGTGATGCTTGCGTGTCCAGGGGGGAGTTAGACTTTCCCTGGCCTGGAACGCGTTCGTCGACGGGGAACGGGAGGTAGTCCCTCATCTCTAGTCCTTTGACGAAATCCGGCTAGCGAGCGGACAGGCCACAGTCGACGCAGTCGCCATATTCTGACTCCGTAGGCGAGGCCGTCCCGCGGGGCAGGGCGCTTCGTTGGCAGATCTCCTCCAAGTTCTTTCTTGGGAGGCTTAGAGCTGGAGGGATCGAGGACGCCGTTCTTGTACGCCTGGATAGCCCACCCAGCGGCCGTAGTCGAGGGGGTCTTCGTACTCGACGACTCGGTCGTGGAGCCACGGTGGGTGGATCCCTTGTGGTTGTTCCCCGTCTTGTTGCAGCGTGCGAGGTTCTGTCGTGTCCATCGTGCTGGCTCCGAGGTCGGTCGCGTCGTCCGCGCTCGCCTTGTCCGTGGTTCGGCGGCGTCGTCGCTGTCTAGCTGTCATTTTCGTGACGGCGGATTTGTTGGAACTTGCTCTTCTTGGGTTGGCAGAAGCTCAGCTTGCGAGAGCTCCGGGGAGGCTTGTTTCTTGTCCATGGTGCAGGACAAGAGAGAGGTAGACTTCCTTTCCTAACGGCCGGCTGGATGTTGCAGCGGCGTATGTTTGGCATTTTGTTCGGGCGATGTGGTTGATTGGGCGTGGACATAAACTTCAGGCAACAGTGGGGGCGGCTGCCACTAACTGGCCCCCTGTCGGACGCGTGAGAAAAAGTGTCTTGTTTCTCTTACTATGCAATAATAGGTCTCACTCTAGGAAGCCTATCTATAAAATGCGTAAAAAGGGCAAGAAACGTAAGTAATCACGATGTACACTGAAATTGGGTATCAAAGCGATAGTGTATTTTCCAAGTTGTCTGTCGGGGTCCATAAGGAGACGAAAGCCTAAATACAGAGATAGTAGTTTGAATAAAATAGTTTAAACAGCGTTCTAATAAACGGCACTATTAGCTGGTGGTAAGCGACCCTACGCCTTTCGGTCTAAACTATCGATACGGTTAATTAATAACCCTCTTACTGGTATCTATCTATCAAACAGAGAATAGTACTTGACGCCACGAGTGAATATTGCTGACTGCTGAGCTGCTGAGCTGCTGAGCTGCATGCAGCAGAGCGACTGGCTGAAAGAGCGAAGAGGGGAAGAAGCCATGCATCCAAATACGAGAAACGGGTCACGAGAAACGAGTCTGATGCGGTGTGACAGCGCTCGGCTGAAGTCGTCTATTGTATGCGCTTTGGGGGGGGGGGGGGGGTTTGGTTAGAGCATGCAGCTTCCAATAGTTGACAACGGGAAAACGGCATAGCACGCATGGTTATTGAGCTTATTGAGCTTATTAAGCTTATTTCTTCAGCTCTTCGTTATTAAAAAAAAAAAGGTCAAGAGAAAACCACGAATGGGCAAGGAAACAAAAATGTCTAGCAAAAAAGGGGGGAAGAAAGAGCCGAAAGGCAACAAGTTCTTCTGGAAACCTTCGATTCCCATCCCTTTCGGAAGCCACCACGTTTTTTTCAACCCGTATGTAGCATGGGAAGGGCGAGACAAAGGGAAGGGAGAAGAAAAGGTAGACGGCCCTCAGTGAGACAAACTCCACACAGCCTTCACCCGCAGCTATGGGAAGCAAGGAGAAGAAGGAAGAAGACGAAGAGAATTAGGCTCTTGGTGGTGATCCCAAAGAAGAAACAAGCCACCGAAGCTAGCAGAGCATACCGTAGTAAGCATGTAGTGTACGCCTCTATTTGAGGCTTGGCAATCTGGGTACGCCCTCGTACAGTTTTGCTTTTGGGGGCGAACGGTTCTCGTGAACGGTTTCTTCGCCCCGTGTCTCCTCCCGCTTGTTCTCGCTTGGACTCGCCTAAACTCGCTTCTCTAATACTAGTATTTGCTTACTGCGGTACATTGGCTACCGGACCCCGACAAGAGCGGTTCTATGAGGCGGGCTAGCTGGTAGGCCATCTGAGTGTAGTCAAGTCATGGAGGTGGTCTGGAACCTCCCTTTTGAAACGAACCTCCTTTGCCGGCCCACCCAGGCAGTGTGCAGTGGTCTGCACCCTCTGCATCTTCAGCCAGCCACGTCCAGAAGCATGCCTGCCCGCTCGTCAGGCTGTCGTTGGCATGGGCTGGCACGCCACGAGGCAGTGAGGATGGATGCTCACAACCACTACGGGCACGAGCACAACGATCGTGCGAAGCGGTCTCTTTGGCCTATGTTCTTGGGGCATGGTGGATGTTCTAATTCAGGAACGCTTTGAAACCAACAGCACCGCGCACGCCACGACCTTGCCTCTTTGGTGCCTGCGCCAAGGCTCCTGAGCGTCTCGCGAGCAATGTGCAGAATGAGGCCGTGGCGCTATTGGCATGGAGACCAGGAACACGGTTGTGTCGGTACTACCGGGAGTATGTACTACTCTAGTGTAAGACCATAGTATCACGACCCGATTTGAAGCCTTTTTCGGCCTTGCCAGGCCCACTTTTCTCGTCCCTACTTCAGAACTCCCATTGTCGTGAGGTATCTTTTCCCAATTTGTGGCTTGCAGGATTCCCTTATGCACAAGTACGATATGCTCGGCGGGACACGGAGACCTTTTGGAGGCTTTTGCGGACGGCGGGCGCCGTCCTCAACTTGGTCTCTCAACTCGAGAGGGGGGTCTGTGGCAATATTGGCGACCCGGCGGCTCGACAAGGCGTCTCTTCGTTTGTGGAATGGGCTAGAGATTTGTATGCTCTCCAGCTGTGTCTGGTGCTGCATCGTGAAATATAAATACGATGCACCCCAGCCCTGACTGTGCCACGACCTGTCTCTGTATCTCCAGTCCTCGCCAGCTCTCTTCTCTAGATCACTCTCCTTTGGGACCCTTCTATACTACTTTGCCTTTGTCGAACAACTTGCTCTCGTTTTACTCTTCTCGGGCAGCTTCTTCCCGCACAATGCGTTCTGCCTTCTTTGCCCCCCTTGTGGCCGCTGGCCTTGTCCAGCTGGCCAGCGCTACCAACGGCTGCGAAGCTGTACGTTGTTCTTCTCCTTTCCGAACCGGCCGAGCTCGTCCGAATCCCTTTTTTTTTTGGCTGGTCACTAACATTCGCTGTCTTTGGTCACTAGAACAACTGCGCCCGTGCTGTCACCGGCACCAGCGACGGCTCGGCCTCCGTGTCCCTGCACAGGGCGGACTGCAGCGCTGCCATGGCCACGGCCTATGCGGTGACGCCGTCGGGCGTATATGTTACCGAGACCGTCACCGTCACGGACAGCGCCGTCTACGAGACGATCTCGACCGCGGTCGACGTTGTCCACTCGCATGCCAGCACCAAGACCGACCACACCACCGTCGTCGGCAGCACCGCGGCCATCACCAGCACCGTGACCTGCGCAACCGCCACCGATGTCGTCACGGCGACGGTCGCGACGGTCACCGACGTGGCCACCGTCACGGTCCCGGCCACCACCACGGTCCAGCCGACCACCACCGTCGGCTGGGGCTGGGGCAACTGGGGCAAGCACCACTGGAAGCGCGACGGCGCCGAGGCCGCCACCGAGGCCGCCATTGACGACGGCGACGTGGTCTTCCAGCGCCTCGCCTCGGAGAACGAGCCGACGTCGCCGGCCAAGAAGGCGCTCAAGGGCCGCACCTACGAGTCCACCATGAGCCTGGCCTCGGGCGTGCCCACCTACGCCTACTACTGCACCGACTACGCCGCCTACACCCGGGCCTGCTCGTGCTGGGGCATCACGGCCCAGACCGCCACCGCCTCGGGCGCCACGGTGACCGCCACCCGCACGGTCACCGTCACCCCGACCGTGTCCGTCGTGGCCACCGTCACGTCTGTCGATGCCGACACAGTCACCACCGTCGCCACCGAGACCGTGGCCACCACCAAGGTGGTGGTTGTCTCTGTGACCGCCACCTCGACCCGCACCGTGCCCGTCACCGCCACCGTCTCGTCGACGGCCACCCTGACCAAGACCGTCACCGTCACCGGCGGCCCGACCTGCACCAAGAAGGAGGTCGTCCCCACCGCCACCCCTACGTCCAAGGGCGGCTCTGGCTCGTGCAGCTTCAACGTCTACTCCTCCAAGGGCGTCAGCCCGCGCGGCGGCACTTCGTCGGTCTGCCGGCAGTCGAGCGTCGACGGCTGCCTGAACGCCTGCGGCAAGGACAAGTCTTGCAACGTCTTCTCCTTCGAGCAGTCCTCCGGCAAGTGCACCCTGCACAGCGGTGTCACCGGCTTCTCGTCCTCGCCCAAGTTGGGCTCCTTCTTCGGCTGCCTGAAGGCGACCTGCTAAAGGACGAGCGGGCATGGAAGCATGAGCAACCCAAAAACCCCGAAAGACGAACGCAAAAGGGGGGGAGGGGGGGGAGGGGGAAAACGGAGATGAGAACAAGGACAAGAAAAAATAGTCGGCCACGTATTGGTGGAAGTCTTCTCTCTTTTTGCCTTCTTCTGCATTGCATAGTAATGGCACATTATGCATTTTTGCAATACGAAAAAATAACACTAGAAAATGGAATATCATAATACTTTTTTTTTTCCTCAAAGAGAAGTCTTCGCTGTCAACCGAGCCTAAGAAGGCCTGCTGTTGGCCGTGTAAGTCAGCACAGTATACGTGACAGTGTTCGCTGTAGATAATACAGTGCGATATCGCCTCCCCTCACAACTTATTTTGCCAGGCACTTTTACTTAAGCCTCTTAAAGCCGGCATCAATTCGTGACGACACTTTTTTTTTTCCTTTTCATCTTTGTTCTGTGACTGTTCAGAAAGCGCTAGACCCAGCAGCAAGCAGAAACACGCTCACCACCCCTACAGCTCTCTATCATCATGGACGACGAAGAACTGGCCATCTACGACGAGGTCGAGATCGAGGACATGACGTTTGACGCCGACCGCGGGCTGTACCACCACCCGTGCCCCTGCGGCGACCGCTTTGAGATTCTGCTCGACGATCTGCTCGACGGCTCCAACGACATTGCTGTGTGCCCGAGCTGCAGCCTGATGATCCGGGTCATTTACGAAGTGGTGCGTAGCCGTGAAGAAACCTTTCCAAGAAGTCTTCTGTGTCGCCTGAACAAGAGCTTGGCGCCCGAATCAGGCCAGCCAACAAATACTAACAACATCACTAGGAGAGCCTTCCACAAGGTACAGGCTCCCAGTCCGCAGGCGAGACCGTTGCAGTTGCATGAGGAGAGAGAGAGAGAGAGAGAGAGAAATAGAGAGAGAGACAGGGGGACAAGGAGACACACACACGCACCCAAAAGGTATGCTGCATATGTGCGCGTGACAACAAACGACGTGGAGACAAGAAGAGGACGCACTCGTTTATGCGACGTGCCGTGGACACCACAGGCCATGCGCGCCACAGCGGCAGCGGCAGCACGGCCGAGCCGAGAACGACAAAATGACGGGAAGCAGGACTCAGTCCCTGCTGGGCAAGCTCTGTTCCAAAACACGGAAACAAGGGCCGGCTTCGCCGGCTACGACACTTGACTTTACAAGTCAACACGTTTTACTTCTGCACCCTCCCGCGTGCTATAAATAGCATCAAGAAAGAGAGAGACAAGGCGAAACATTCACCAGCCTTGGACGGCATGCGATGACGACGCCAGGGAAAGCGTGCTGGGCGGTGAACACATACAAAGAAACCACAAAAAACCCTCTGTGGGATACACAGAAAACAAGCAAACACGAAACAGAAAGCGGCCGAGGCAGCACAAGAAAGAGAGAAAGAGAAGGAGGCACAGGCAAAGGGAGACCCACAGATGGGAAGCGTGCGTTTTGGTCACGCTGTTTCCCTTGATGTTGGGTGGTTTTCTTTCGGTTCACCCCTGACTACTCGGCGACTGTGTTTCCAGTACAACTGTCTTCTCGGTACTATGCTCCTGCTTGTCCACCCCCTCTACGCCGTGCCCCTGCTTCCCGTCCTCCCTGCATCCTGATCCTGCAGATTCCTGCATGCTCGCCAAGGATGTGCATGCAAAATCTCTGGGACCATGCCAGATGCTGACCCCCGACGCCGAACTAAAATATCGGATGGATATATGGACATGGCAGCTGTTTTTTTCTCCTCCAGATTTGCAGCAGGGGAGGAAATCATTCTCACAGAGCCGATTGGAACGTTGCTATACAAAAAGTAGGGGAAAAAAACACATTCCAATTACATTCAAAATACTATGTTATTTAAAACTACGAGAGGAACGGAATAGAATAGAAAACAACAATAATAACCCGCAAAAATGAAAACAGTCTTCTCATCCATCGCTGTGCACGTACTGGATCTGCCTTGCCCATCCTCTTTGTAAAACCATTATGACCCAAAAAAAAAAAGAAAAAAATACTGGTTTGAAAGTATTTCTTGTGTCCTCCGGCTCCTCCCACTTCTCATCCCAAACTTACACCATAAACAGTCCAAGAACAAAAAACACAACCAGTCCCATGGACGACGAGTCCAACACAAGATTCTTCCCAGCACCTGCAGTCGGCACAGTAGCGGGCGAGGTCGAGGCATAGGGAGATCCGGTGGATGTAGCATTGTAGCCAGGGGCAGTGCCGGTGCCAGGAGGGATGCTAGAGAAGCCTGTGCCTGGCGGGGTGACCGGTGTGGTAAGCGTGGTAGCCGGCGTGGTGGCCGGCGTGGTGGCCGGCGTGGTGGCTGGAGTGGTGGGAGTAGTGACAGGAGTGACAGGCGTGGTGGCCGGTGTGGTGCCGGCTCCTCCATAGCCGGTGGGCGTGGTCGAGGGCCAGGGCGGCAGCACAATGGTGGTGGTCGAGGACGAGGCAGTCATGACAATGGTGGAACTGTCGCTCTCGCAGTTGCATTGGGTAGAGGCGGTGACGACAGCACCGAGGCCGAGACCGAGGATGGACGAGAGCTTCATTTTGTGTGTGTGTGAAGTGATTTTGAGAGGGAGATGTCTAGCGAATGAAAGAAGAGAGTGAGATGGGTTTGAACACTTGAAATGTCCGTTGAAAGACAAGTCGGGAAAAAGTGTGTGATTGATTTGTTCTTGAACGAGTGTGAACGAGAAATTTGACTTGTGAAGAGAAGAGGATCAGAGAGGAAGGAAGAGAGAAAATGAAAAGGTTGAAGATTGGAAAAATCAAAAAGAAGAGTTGGAAGGGCAGACGACGAGCTTATGTATGCCTTCTCCGTCTCCCTCGCGGGAGGATCGGAATCTGAGAGAAAGGCTGGTGACGGGGAGTACAGGGTTGGTTGTATCGAAAGGGAGGGAAACAAAAAATGGCTGGCTGGGAGACACGATGGTCCAACAGAAACCAGGATGATGATGATGTGTTTGTTTGTTTTTCTGCCCGTTTCCCTGTTCCCCCTTTTGCCTGCTTCCCTCTTTCTCTCTGTCTACTTTGTGCAAGGAGGACGAAACAGAAACACAGACGTACGACGGCGACGACCAAACCCTTTTTGGTTCTGTGTTTCGTGTTATGGTCTGCGTTTATTTTAGGCCCGGCACCTTACTATTCACAGGCCACGATACGGATGCAAAATCAACAAAAAAAAAAAAAAATGAGACAGGTTGAAAAATCTTGGGCTCGTTCCTGTTGCTCTGTTTCCCAGACGTTACCATGGAACAAGGAGAGCAAGAGAGGGGGAGTGGCGGGAAGGCGGGACTCGTTTTGTTGTTTTGTGACCTGTTGTCGGGGTGGTCGTACAAGTGTGTGGGAAATGCCGGACAAGCGCAGACCAACAAAAGGGGCAAAAAATGGGCATCTGTAATACACCAAGTGTCGACCGACCCGTTTCACTGCTGCGTGGAGAGGTAGTGGCAGAGTGACGTGCTGGCTGGGTGACAAAGGAGGGCAACAAGTTGCTCCAGAGAAGAAGAAGAGGGGACGAGAGGGGAGGGGGTTGGGATGAGGTAACCGTTACATGTCAGGCAAACCGGCACACAAAGACTTGAAGTCGAAGAAGACGAAGAACCGGTGCCACACGTTGTTCCCATGTGGGTTTTGTTTCTCTCTTTTCATTTTCTTGGTTCCTTCCCAAGGACAAGGTTTGAAACAGAAACGAGGGGTAGAAAAGCGGAACAGAACGTGCTCAAAGAAAGCCTCCATCTGTGTTTTTCTTTTTCTTTTTCTTCTAATTCTTGTTTTCCTCTCTGCTTATTCCGTTTAATTTCTGCTTCATGCTTTATATAGCAACCGATGCCGGCCCTACGACTTACTATGCACAACAGTTGCTAGGCAAACAATGAAACTAGGAACCCGTTTTTGTTTTGTTCCTCCAGTGACTTGGTTCCCTCGTATCACCAATGCAGATTGCTGGCGACGCACCCGCGGGCAGTAGCAATGTTGGTAGCCGTCCCATTTCTGGGAAATCACCGGCCACCCAAGCAACCAGGTTCATGGACACAAATATACCAGAAAAAAACCCCGAACAAAACAAAACAAAGAGGGGGCGGGCGCAACTTGTATCAAGTTTGGTTCACAACAGGCTCGTTGTCAGTAAGGGAGAGGGTCTGCGGCGGTTGAAAGTCTGCTTTCTGATTGGTGATTGGAGGTTGAGCGATGCAAAAAGTGGAGACAACTCGACAGTTTGGCGGTGTTTAAAAAAAAAAAATAGAGAGCAACTTAATAACCAAATTCCAGAAGCCCCCCCCCTCCAAAATACCCAGGAACCAATCAGCCAACGGCCTTTTTTTTTTTTTTTTTTTTTTGGGGAGTTCCTAGCTTCCTTCTCTCTCGTCAACGTCCATATACTTTTGCCGACCGGCACGCCCGTCCACAAACGTACACCATGGCCACCATCCCTGTCGTTCGCCAATGGGCCGTTCAGGCCCGGCCAAGGACGGCCGTTGTGCGAGGTGCACTGCGTGCCTCGCAGAGGCCTCTTTCTGGTGGTGCCGGCGCCTTTGCATTGCACACGATGCGGTGGTCTTCGTCTTCGTCCCCGTCCCCCTCTACACCCCCCCCAGACGCCCCGCCATTCCCCTTCCCGCCAGAGCCCCCCGCCTACCGGACCATCTACAAGAACAAGAAGGTCTGGCCACCCGACTTCTCCCAGCTGTCGCCGCAGGAGCAGCTCCGGTTCGAGAAGCGGTACAAGCGGCGCGTGGCGCTCAAGTCGGCGCGGCCGCGGTGGATCAAGTTTGTCAAGCTGGCGCAGCTGTTTACGATTACATGTGGGTTGTCGTCTCTTGGACGAGATTGTCTGTTTATGAACCATCATGCTAACAACATTCCATTTAGTTGTGGTCATCTACTGTGTCCTGTTCATGAAGTGGGAGCACGGCCCGAATCCATTTGACGGGGTAGGCTTTTCTTTTTTTCTTCTGCTTTTTTTTTCTCTGAATTATATCTATTCGGAAGCTCTCATGCCCGTTCTGGAATTTGTCTTCCGTTTTCCATTTTCCATTTTGCTATGCTTTTCAATTTGCTATGCAGCTACCTTTGGTTTCTGAGATCGCCCCCCCCCCCCTTCTTTTTCTGGCGTCTACATGACTAACGCGCAAACAACAAACCAGTTCCGCAAGTGGTTCTGGGAATCTCTCGGCCTGCTGGATAGCGGCCCAAAGGCAGCGGTGACCATTCCCAAGAGTGAAGAGGGCAAGGGCAGCAGTGGCGCCGCCTCGGAGCAAAAGACTGCGGCCAAATAAGAGCTTGGCTTCTCTCTGTTTTGGCTATTTTGGCCGTTTTCCAGCCGGGGAACGTCTGCTTTGGATCGTGCAGCTTCTCGTGTATATCTCTCTCCCCCCATTTGCATGGTTTGGCGTTGATTTGGTCCTTTTTGCCTTTCGGTTATCATGTTGGAAATAGATATAATACCCCGTTCTTCTCTTCTCATGCTGGTGCCACTGTGTAACCACTGGTTGACCAGCGTGCATCTTTGCTTCGACTGAAGCAGGGGTTTTTCATCCGTAGATAACAGAGCCTGCCTTTTCCGTCCAGTGCTGTTTCGTGGCTGGCCGCTGCATGCATCTCCGTGCTGGCTTTGTGTTGTTGTCCGTGGCTTTTCGAAAGCCTGCTTGGCTTGCCCCCCTTGGTGTGTGTTTTCTTCTTCTCTCTCTCTTTCCCTCTCTCCCCTTTTCTCCTCACCTCCCGTGCCAGACAAAGTTTCCTCCCATGCCCAGCGTCGCCCCGATCGCCGACGTCGTCCCGTTGCCCGCCGTGGATCCGCTGCTGTTGACCGGCCGCTTGGCCACCACGCCCTGGGCGCGCACGCCCGCCACGATCCGGTCCAGATTCGTCTCGATGACCACGCCACCGACAATCATTTCGCCGAGCGTGGCATGCATGGACTCAAAGTTGAAGATGAGGTCGAGCTCGCACACGTTCTCAAACAGCCGATCCAATGCCTCGACGTAGACCTGGATCAGGTCAATCAGGGCCAGCGGGGACTCGGTGGCGGTGGAGATGACAATGAAAAAGAGCGTGGCGTAGTGGCGGTAGGTGACGAGGGACGGCTGGTCGGAGACTTCGGTGTCGGAGGACGACGACGAAGAGGCGAGGAGGGGCGGCAGAGGCAAGAAGTTGCAGGACCCAAGCGGACGGTTCGCGACGAGGGAAAAGATTTCGGTGATGAGGCGCTGCTGGATGCTGGTGTCGAGTTGCGTGTAGAACTTGGTGAGGCGCGGCTGGCCCTGGCCGTTGAAGACGAGAAACGCGTTGATCATGGTGGTGGTTTGAAGGAAAGGGAGCCGGTCTCTCTAATGTCGGGGGCAGTGAGTCCTGTTCAGTGCGGCAGCGGTTGACGTGGCCCAGGCATAAATGTCGACATCGCGGGGCAAGCAAAAATAGCGGGCTCCTTTGCTTATTTTGGGCCCAGCCCTTCTTAGCAAACCAGCGCATGCGATTGGCACAGTGGGGTCCAAATTCCCGTCAGCCCGCGCAGACCCCGTGCCTGCTTCAATTCCCTGTAATAACTAACTAACTAGTGAATAAAGCCCTTTTTTTTTTTTAACACCTCGCCAGCAAAAGCCGAACAGCACAAAATCGCGACAGGCGAGCAAATCACTCTGCACATGCGCTGGCCGAGACACACAAACAAAGATTCTGTTCCTTTGCCCTGCACCCTCGCATTTCCCCACGAATTGAACTCCGCTCCACCACCATGCCGCGGCCACCAGCTCTGTCGTCGGTGCCTCGTCGGCTGGTCCGGCAAAGCCAGACCTTCTCGCCGACCTCCTCGAATCCTTTCACACTCTCCCGCTCCAGACTGGCGCCCGTCTGCTGCGCACGCCGTCCAGCAACATCGTCCGCTCTTCTCGCACGACGGGCATTTTCTACCACAACGCGCGCCCCAGCGCCAACGCCGCTCCACCCATCTAGACTTCTCCTCAGTCCCCAGCAATCACAACCATTAACAGCCACGTCCATAAACCCAGAAACGCAACAACACCCCCAACAGACCGAAGCCACCGAGATCACCGAGGCCCAGTACCACGAACTAGCCGATGCCTATCTGGAGCACATGCTCACCCTGCTTGAGGCCCAGCAGGACGCCCGCGAAGACGTCGACGTCGAGTATGCCCAAGGCGTCCTGACACTGGAGCTAGACAACGATGACGGCTCGACCCGCACATACGTCATCAACAAGCAGCCGCCGAACAGGCAGATCTGGCTGTCGTCGCCCGTATCGGGACCAAAGCGGTACGATTGGGTGTTGCCTGCTGGACAGGACACGTCTGAAGGCCAGTGGATCTACCTCAAGGACGGCTCGTCGCTCAACCAGCTGTTCCTCGACGAGCTACATATTGATCTTGCCCAAGAAGGACCGGACGACGCTGCCTGATCTCTTGTGGTGTCTCAAATGAACGAAATTACGTCCCCAGCCACTTTCTGCATTTTACATGTGCATCTTCCTCTTGTTCATACCCATCTCTGTACAGTAAACACAATGAACTGTATCCACATTACACACGAAATATATACATTCTCTCTTGAGTCACAACCACTATCTTGCATGCAGATGTGGAGCACGGACACGTAGACACGATTTCTGAAGTATTGACTTAAATAAGATGACAGAGAAATATTGACCAGGCCTAGATGGGTTCGTTTGTAAACGACCCTGGCAACTCGAGGGCAATGCAAGAGAATACGCGAACCAAAACTTCGAGAAATGGCAAGAAGGCAAGAAGGCAAGAAGGCAAGAAGGCAAGAAGGCTTTTCCACATGCAAATGGTATCTGGTATCCGATGCTTTTCCCCGCAAACCCTATCGTGTATCGTAAAGAAAATCGAGAGACAAAAGAGAGACCGAACAATCGAGCGACAACATTCAGAGGACCATGGTCTCTCCTTGTGCCGAATTATTGGTTGCCACCATTCATGTTGCCGTCGAACAAATCAATAATGTTCTCCGGTAGGTACTCAAAAAACTGCGGCACCATGTCATTGGGGAGGCTCAATGAGCTGATGTCGATCTCCTGGCTGTCAAACGTAATGAAATCCGTAATGGGCCCATTGCCGAAATTCGAAAAGGAGTTGCTTGAAAGACCACTCTGCCCAAAGTCTGTCTGGTACATTCCTCCACCTCCGCTTGAGTGGTCCATCATACCAATATTGGCAGCATGCTGCTGCCCAGACGACTCCCCAATACCGCTATTAGATGGCGAAGCTCCAGGAACAACGGACGTATCATACGATGACGAGTGATGGGATGATGGCGTGTTGTACGATTGGACGGGGGCAGGCAAAGCCTGTGACTGTAGAGGCGTCTGTGCCGTATCACTATCTTGGTTGCCGTGCTGCTGATGATGATGTCTGTGGGCATGTTGCTGATGTCCATGATGGTGCGGCTGGGTCATGGTGGCGGCCTGATTGTGACTTGAAGTGATTTGTCCTTGGTTTTGGCCTTGATAAACGAGCCCAGAAAGAGAGCTAGCTTGACCATCTGATCGCGGACTCGTCACGTCCATATCACCGGGTTGTTGGTGTGGCTGCTGTTCAGGGTATGGGGAGTATCGTACTGCCGACATGGTTGCCTGAGGATATGCTGGTGGGAACATTGCCGGCACTTCAGGAAGGCTCTGGCGGATTGGGTCGTAAATCATATTCCCTGGTGGAGTGGCAGCCGAAACTGACCGAGGAGATTCAGTCGTCTGCCGCTGTTGATCACGTTGTAGGCGTACACGTTGTGCCTGCTGTTGAGGGGCATAATGCTGGGGCGGTGGAGGTGGAGGTGGAGGTGGTGGCGGTACATGCGCATGCACCGGCTGTGGCCGCGAGTGCTGGCTCCCATGGTATTGATGCTGCTGCTGCTGCTGCTTGTGTTGTCTTTGTTGTCGGGGTTGGCGTTGGCCAGATGGCTCAAGGTTGGTGTTGTTTGCGTGACTCTGAAACAACAACGTCAGACTGGGGTTTGTCGAATTTGTTGTTCCAGTCAGAGACCAGGCAATCGGAGGAGCGTTTGGTGAAGCTGGATGCTCGAAGCGAGGCAGCTGTCTGAGAGAGTTGCGACGCTGAGGAGGCTTCGCACTCTCGTATTCCTCTGAGGTATACGTCTCTACGTCCCATATACCTTTGGCCTTTTGGTCAAGCGCCGTCAAAATATACCGTGCGCCTCCCCAGTAGGTGAGCAGCTGCTGCAAGGACTTGTAACAGCAATGGTAGTTCTGGTTTGCATTAGAAGCCAGAAGTGAATGCTTTGACGTGGTTGCCGGCCTCGGTGGTCTTGGTCCTGTTCTGTCGTGCGACGGGGGTGTGGTGTCCCGTGAGACCGGAACAGAGACATTGGCAATAGTCTCTGTCAGAAACGCGCATGCAGCGATGTATATAGGCTGTGACGTGAATGGGTTGCCGACAAAACTCTTTGGGTCGATCAGTTCTGCAAAGGCCAGAATGTCGGCAATCGTTTTGGCACTGGACATGGAGAGCTCGTGGCTATTTGGGAGCAGTTGATGGAGACTAGACAGGCTTCCAAATGGAGCCAGTAATGTCGGCTGATGAAGGACGATCACCATTGCGTGGAACCAGAAATGCATCAAGATAAAGGTCGTCCCTTGTCCTGACCGGACATACTGCTGGAAATTGTTCACGCTGAAGTTGAGCCGTGGATCCTGTTTCTGGTAGAGCTGAGTGAGGTCGTTCTCCATTTCTGCAAGACGCTTCATCTTCTCCCTCGTGAGGTCTTCCACGTTGTGTATATTGTTAAGCACATCAGAGACCCGCCCATATAAGTGAATGATTCGAACCAAAGTCGGGAACGGGTCGGGCCAATCTGTAGTCGGATCCAAAGTTTGTTCAGGCAGTTCCAGCTCATAGTCGTCATCCCGGAACGTGACAGGTCGCCCCGTACCGGAGGATATAACTCGATCCAAAACGAAGACGGACCAGAATGTGTCCACACGCTCTTGCTCCACAGCCTGTTGCTCCTCCGGGCCAAGAGGGTCGTCCCCTTCGCTGTCGGGTGCACTGTGCCCAGACGTATGCATGGTCTCGTCCATACCCTCATCGCTTCCTTCGTCCTTATCCTCGGGGTTCTTGCGATTCCACACTCGTGTGTACCAAGGATCCTTTTCGCCTTGGTAACGCACACCCACCCTCTTCTGGAGGCCAAGATCAACAGCCATGCGAATAGCTAATCCCAGGTACATCCACAAGGCGCTGTCCTGGTTGGCACCGAAGCCTTCGTAAGCCATGAGCAAGCAGGCTTGAACGGCAGCAACGGACGGACAAGGGAAAGTATCTACAGTGGCAGCCTTAGCCCGCTGGGCAAACACATTTCCGTACGAGGAACGCGACGTAGACTCTTCATCAATGCCGTTGGTGATGGCGGGGTGCTCAGAGAAGCGTGCCGCAAGCGCACACATGGCATCAACAAGGATGGGCTCCATGCGCTTCTCGCGGACCATGTTCAATACCCGGGTTTCGTGTAAGAATGGGTAGTTGCAGCCGAGATGAACAAAGAACGTCTTAAGCAGACTCATGATCAAGGGTGGGACGGGCTCCGGATCGTTCGGGTCGTAGACGGGTAAGCCTTCTCTGTTCTCAAAGGTAGGCTCATCCTTCTGCGTCTGCCCGTCGTGCGAGCTGTGGCCATCGTAGCCATACATGCCATCCGTGATGCCAGTATTAGGCGATGTGGAGGAGAAGCTTGCGCCACGAGGGCGGCGTTTGTCCCGAATAGACACATCGACAACCATTTGTTTGAATCCCGGCACAATAGCCGTAGGGCCAAAATATCGAAAGTATGGAACTCGGTTACTGGCGGCATGGTGCTGTTGCTGTGGAGGGGAACGGCTATTTTGTGTCCTCGCATCTTCGATGGACGAGCTCGACCGAGGCAGAGTTGGCCGCCTGCTGTTGGCACTTGGCTGGGAACGACGGCGGTCACCTTGGCTGGTACTGCGGGTTGGACCGGGCCTTTGCATGTCGCTAGGCGTGGGCGAGACAGAGTCGATGCATATTGGCGAAGTGGTGGGACCAAATCCAGCAACCGGTCGCGAGCCCATGATTTGGCTGCTGGCCGATGCTTTGCTGTACCGCCTCGAGTTATTTTCGACCGTGTCGGTGTCATCGTCGTAGTCGCCGTCATCATCATCGTCGTCGTCATCGGCTTTGATGTTTCTTGTCCGGCTAGAAGTAGAGTGAAGCTTTCCTCCGTGGGCTGACTCGACAAAAAGCGCGCTGTCAGGGTCATCCGTCTCATGCTTTACAGCTGCAGATGCATTTCCGGCACGGCGTGATGCCGTTGTCCCAGACACTGCACTGCCATCGCGAGGACTGGCGGTGCTGTCATCGTCGTCTTTCCGCTTCTCGGCAATATCGGCATAGCCCAAGCAGACATGGCCATTCTTCTCACACGTCGAGCAAACAGGTCGTTCGCCGGCACAGCGAGTTTTTCGCTTTCGACATGTTAAGCATCTTTCATCATGTTAGAACGAGTCGTGAGAGAGTGGTCTGACGACAGCAAGGGTGGTCTGTGGACAGAGGGCAAGACGAAAGATGCCAAAGGACCACAGAAGATAGAGAAGACGCCAGCCGCAACAGGACGCAAAGCACAGTTATGCCCAGAGACTTACGCAGCATTGATTCTCCTTCTCTTGGAAGGAGGCTGCCCTTGGTTGTTGACGAACCGGATTTGCTTGGGAGGAGGCAGGTTGGGCTGGAGAATGGTTGCCATTGCAGACTGGTCCTCGCCTTGGAGGTCAGACCATGGCGATGTTGAGGCAAACTGGGCACGAAGACGGGTCAAAGATGAGGCGAACACGGCTAGCCTGAGAGAGGCGGCACTGCCGGCGGTACCCCAGTGGAGTCTGCAAGAAGGTAAAAGAAGTAGCTGTGCGACGAGCAGAGTTTAAGAACGATGCATGGGAGCTGAGGCTGTGCAGTTGCGGCTGTGGTAGATATAAAAGGTTTGAGGGTCGAGGACAGGTCCGTCCAAAGCAGAAGCTGGTTATCCGAGCTTGCAGAAGAAATGCGGGTGTCAATATATAACTAAAGGGTGCTGGTTTCGTCCTCGTCTATGACATGGCTTGCCACCGCGTCGGACAGCCGGTGAATGATGAAGTTTTAAAAGTCGCTCCTTGTCTTGGACGTGGCGAATAAAAGGTAGAGCAAGAAGAAGTAATCACAAAGCATGTGAGAAAAAACGGTGTGAAGCAACAGGATGAGCACACACAAAAAAAAAAAAAAAAAGGAAATAAAACAACCAAAGAAAAAAACCTTCAGAAGCAAGAGAGGCCAGCTAGACTCGGGGGAAGCGCAGAGGGGAGCTAAATCCGAGGCAGTCACGAAGGCAAACAGCTAGTTGGGCAAAGGGAACAAGACTGGAAGGACCGGGCGGCGACGAGAAGTTGGGGTCAGACGCAACAGGAAAGTACGACCGCGCACGCGAGAGGAAGAAGAGGGGGGGAAGGAGAGGTAACTAATGAGTGAGTGGGTCACAGCATCTCCTGCGCGCTGGGGTGAGGAGGAACCAGGGGGAGGGAAAGGATGGCACAAAGGCGGGGGAAGAGAAATGGGGCGTGTGGGGGAAAACGGACAGGGAAGGGAGGTCTAGGGTGGTCCGACAGGAAGTCGCCCCAGCACGAGGATTGGCGTCGGAAGTGTCGTGCGCTGGTGCTGATCGCGTCTAGAAAGTCAGATAGAACGTTTTCCATACCACCGAGCTGGGGCCGCCGTCGGTGACCATTTGAGCATCTGAAGCGGCAGCGACGGGGCGTTTGATATCCGAGTCTGAGGGAAAGAGCGACCCGCGACGCAGGAATAGCCAGAGAGAACGCCTCGCTGATCTGGCCCTTCCTGGCTTGTACATTGGCTGGCAGCCCATCTATTGATAGACTAGGGCATCAAACGAGAAAAGAAAAAGCAAAAGTATTCTATGCACATCACGATGCTGCCCAAGGCACACGCTGTCGTCGGTGTCGCTGACGTGTGGACGAACGAGGCACTAACATCGACGGTTGCCCTGCTTGGCAGGTCGTGTTGCATGTGAGCTTTTGTGGCTCATTGCGATCGCCGAAGCAAAGGACGCACATAGCAATGCACTTTTTAAACTTTTCGTTTGCTCTTTGCGCACTTTGCCTTTTGGCTGCCCTCTGGCCTCACTTGTTCTCATTCGTTTTTCCACACGGCACTTTCCTACCAATGCGCCTCAGCGGAGAAGGGTCACCTAAATGCCGCCAGACCCAACAAGTGGAGCCAAGAAACCAGAACTCTGGGGTCCAGCTGCGAGTAGTTAACCACGACTGCTTACTATGTAACTATGTAACTTGTAACTACCACCCCGGCCCTCCCACAGTTGGCGAAAAGCAACGCGCACAGGGAGCCCCGTGCTGATGTCCTAGCGCATCCATACCATCCATAGCGCCCGCCCGCTACTCAACCGTCTTCACGACATTGCTATTCGTGGCTGCGATGTGCAAGACTCGGGAAGTTTGGAGACTTTCAAAAACGGGAGTAGCATCAGCACGGCAAGTTTTAATAGAGTGTCGAGAAAACTTGAGCCCAAGAATAAGCATTTTCTTTGTGGTTATCGTGTCTAGCTAGAGCGAACTAGATCCTTCGCTACTGCCCTTCACACGATCTCCTCGCTTAGATGGATGGCCACCGAAGCTGGCAAACTCAACCGACGAGAGCCATTCCGGGTTGCCCCCCGCTTGATACTCGCAGACAAGCAGCCTATCGCAGGGAAGCACTAGACAATCCATCTTGGCGCGTGTTTATGTCGCTCTGTACCCCAAGAGCTCGTCTTGGTGGTTGGCTGCCTAGTTGAGGGGAAATCGAGATGCAAGCCAACTGAAAACTTGTTCTCATCCAATGGCAGGATGCCGGGTATTCCGTCAACTGGTAGTCAATAAGAGAAATCCTAGCCCTCGTGGTCATAAACCGGTATCATTGGTGAGGTTCTTGCTCTCAATTACTCCTGCCATGCTATTTTGCCTGCCCAATGATCTCTGAGAGGCTGGTGCCCAAAAATAAAATGACCCCAAAATATCGCGGACTGAAGGAACATCCATTTGCGCGCAGTCCAGAAGAGGTAACACGTGTGCGTCTCATCTGGCCTTGGCAGACCGCCGAGGGTCCATGTCAATTGAAAAAAGCAATGCCGCCCTCAGGGGACCTGGGTGAGATTCACGATGTGCGGTGTGTTGACGAGCTTAGTGCTATCCCAACAAAAGCTCACCGATGGCTGTATTTGGCAGTGGAGCTGACACGACAGTTCTTTATCTAATCGCGGCATTGCAATAAAGCCCTCTTCACAGTCTCTTGAGGGGGTTCTTTTCTTTTCTTTGACGCCCGTCTGGTTGGGGTCTGTCTAGCCCCTTGAATGAAGCTGCAGTCGAGACTGTACCCGTTTGCTCACTCGGTGAGTTCTTTTCTTGTCTTTCTTCTCGGTTTCACTGCTCATGATGTGACCATGTGCAATTCTCTTTTGTCGACTTTCGTTCGGCGTCCGAACAGCCTAATCAGGGTTAGACACATCTCGGCTCGGTATGTGGTGTCTCTCCACACTAACCACTATGGTAAACCAAAATAGCATAATAGCGGGTAGACCCAGAAAACAAGGGATTGGTAAGGGGCATGGGCTAGAAGCGAGAAAAAAAAGAAAGACTTCAAAAAAGCATTTCGAACTATCTGGTTGCCCAACGAGGCTCAGAAGGAAAGGGCCGATGAGAGACACACGTGACAACCCATGAAGCACTAATGGGTGATGGGCTGTGACTCGTAGAGCATGCGTGGTATTCAGGATCTCTCGTCTATCAGACTTTACTACCTGGGTGCATATGTAGCCGGACACTGGGCAAAACTTTGCTCACACGGCACAAGGGAGCTGATGCAAGCCGTCATTCCAAATTGTGTTGTATGCACGCCGGTCAACTAAAGAGCAACATCAAGAAACAATGGGAAACCCCCTCATATTTATGTTGTCCATGAGAGATAATCGTAGTGAAATATTGGTTGCTGGCATGCCCGGTGAAAGACTGTATGGAAGAGGTGAATTGCATGAAGGTTTGTCAAGGTCAGTTGCGCAACTGTAGGTCCCGCAAAGCTCCAGGGAACTGTTCTGAGTTCCAGATGAAGAGCAAATCAAGTCCCAGAATAAATGCTTTTCGAGCCGTTATGGAAAAGGAAGGCAAGCTGGCGACGGCAAATGGCCGGACTCAGGAAGGCGGATATACTCGGTCAGAATAGATATCTGATCTACCACGAAACGCAGTGTAGAGTGGACATCTCTCCTTGGCCCATTCACCTAGGAAGAGTAAAAGAGAACATGGTGAGTAGAAATGCAGTTCCCACCTACCCCATGCCCCTGTCTCTTGGATTTAGTAGGAAAGCAATGCCGGAACGATTGAAGAAATAATCGGATATGAGAAAGTATGTGGTTCTTCAAAATTTCATCAGACACAGCATAACACTATTGAGACCTTGGAACTTTCCAATGCGCTCGCCGGACTGTCCCATTCGAGATCTTGATGCTCCTTGTCTCATCTTGCCTTTCATTGGCGATTAGATCCAGCATCTGGCATGGACCGTCGCTGCCTTCGGTTAGGAGCAGGGTGAATATCTGGGGCATTTGGTGAAGGATACTCCTCTGAAAGAGCGTGGTTGAATAAAGAACTTCGTTTCATCGGAGATGACCAGGAAGTCTTAAGAGTCTTGCGTTAATCCTGTAAACCATGACGTCGATAGGTATGAGCCTAAATGCGGTTGCTCAAACAAGCCAGGATTCGACCCTCACGGACCGCAGATCTAGACATGATTCGTGACTAAAAGGTAGATGCCATTGTCAATACTCAATTTACGAACAAACCAGCAATGCACAGTATGACTTGAAAACGGGCTGCAAGAAACTCTCTCGCATTCGCGTAGTTCTGGAAGTGGCCGCTCGGCACAGGATACAGTATTCGCCATGAGTATCGCGGGTTTCCACACGTTCCATAGATTTGAAGCATAGCCGAAAGTATTCGAGAGAAGGGCCATAACCATTAGAGAAAGCCCTCGCAGAGCTCCCAAGAATCTCAGGTTGAAGACGTTAAGGTTAACGGAACGAGAGATATAAAACAGACCAGAGAGTGTGGGTTTCAGGTAAGTAAAAACAGTGCGTTGCATAGGGGGATTGTTAACAGACCCAGGACGACCAATTATTGGCTATCTATGACGTCTGTTTCATACGGCAGATTGTGTGCAGCCGAATGACGTCGGTTCTTGATCCTTCAGTTAACGCACAGATCCTGGGAATGCAGGCAGCTGTTACTTTTCCCAGGGGTAGGCGACAAGTGAGATGTACTGTTGCTCTTGGGACCCGGAACCCCACGGTCGTCCGTGAGTCTCTGTTCTCGTTCCATATCACACGCGACACGACGAATAGAGCAGAGAAATAGAGAGAGAGAGGGTTTGGGGATGCGCCGAATTGCGCGTGACCAGACAACCGCTTGGTGTGGTGTTGGTGGAGGACAATCTTGAGAGCAGCGCCAACTTGCATGCTGTTCTCCTATTGTATTCTATCCATGCTCGACGGCAGGCATCTGCGGGCCTGCGAGGTCGCAGCACCACTTGGGGGGGGGTGGGCATGTGGCATACCTGGCGCGGTGTTGACTACTCGTAGACCGAACTGCCGTCGTTTGTGGCCGGCCAGCCCCTTGCCTGAAACTGGCGTTTGTCTGTTGGACGCGAGGGAGAGTGTCTGGCAAATCGTGGCGCAGGATGTGTTTTTTTAAAGCGACACATCGAGAACCGGTGCCACAAGGGCACACAAAGAGACACAAATTCTGCTGCGGTTTATTTTGCGCCGCTGGGAATCGGTGGGATCTCATCACGTCAAGTCGGCCGCAAAAGCGGTTGTGGTGCGTGTTACTCATGTCGGCGCTATTCCGGAAGGAAGCAAGATACGGTTGGGCAGGCAAGCCGCCGCCTGGCAGCACTCTTTGTCACACCCTTTGGCTTGCGAATCAACCGCACTCACTTCACTTTGCTCACTGAGAGCGGGCTTCTTTCGTCTAGCGTCCGTCTGCCGCCAACCGAAGAGCTCTAAAATGATAGTGGGGGGTGATCAATTGGCCGCCTTACAGCAAGGGAGATGCTAAAAGGCGGTGGGGGACAAGATGGAGGGCGAGTGGAGGGCCCCTAGCCAGAACTGGTCCTGAAACAGAGGCGCAGGGAGGACGTCGAAGAGAACAAGACCAGCCACTGCCGCAGCTGTCACGGTGACGTGTCGTGGGAGGGCTGCGGGTGGGCGTTTTGGGGGGTCTACTTGGCAAGTTCTCTAGTAAGTTAGTTAGTCACGATATCTTTCGAGCTGTCTTTGAGAGGCCTCTTTTTTCATTTGATGCTCATCTTAAGCCTTCTTTGGGATGTTGCAATCTGACGATCTTTCGACCAGAGGGGCCAGTCAGAAGATGAGATGCCAACCGGAACCAGAAAGAGACCGCAGCCAGAATTTGTCAGATGTTGCCAGCAATCGCCACCCGAACCGATCGAGAGAGATGGGTGGAAAACGGACGGGCGACGGCCACCAGCATGGCCGCGACTCACCTCGAAAAACGGTTCAGAACCGCCTTGGCCTGGCCCCAGTCTCGATCCGGCAGTATGCGCAAGCTGTGGCAGCCAACGAGCGCGGCCGACGGCTGACCTCCACACCAAGACCGCCGCGTGGTAGGGTGGTCTCGGCTCGCCGTTGGACAGAGCGCCCAGGCAAGGTGCATGGGGAAAAGGTGCGACACCATGCACAACCTCCTGTTCCTTCGACCTTTGCAACCCGCGCGCTGGCTAGCGCACTTGCAAAAATCCTTCCCAGAGAAACGGTTTGCGTTCTGCAAACGTCGATTGTCTGGACTGCTTGGATTCTCTTGCATTTGGCCGGGTACTGCTGGGATGGCCTGCATCGTGCGCAGGCTGTGCCGTTTGATGCTGTCGTCATTTCGGCAGTGGTTGGGCGTGGGCGGGCGGCGGAGTTGGGCGAGCAAGACGATGGAGGAAGCAGAAAGGGCGGTCGAAGGAACATACGTGCTGCATAGCAAGATGTCTCAAGACACATACATAGTAACTAGTCGCAGCAGCAAGGGCCAGCCGTCGGTCCCGACAGGCCACATACAGGACCATCGAAAGACATCCATCCAGACGCAGGCGTCGGGTCGCTCTTTCCCTACATGGCCAGTGAGAGACCGCATCTTGCTCGCCTTGTGTGCCCCCCCTCCCTCACGGCGGCTCCCAGCCCCTCCACCTCTGGCGATTCGTCCGAGTGCGACACTTCTCTGTTCCGTGCCATTGGGGTGTGCGTCTGTAAGTGCACGTTTACGTAGCGGGCGCGGTCGTTCCCCTCGTCTCCCTTCTCGCCGCCTCTTCTTTTTTGCCTTTTGCTGATGTTCTCCGCTGCTGACTTGTCGCATCTCTGCCACTTTCTTCTTCCAGCAAGACTACTCGTTCGCTCTTGCCTGTGTTGTCCACCGCCAGGTCGCATGCTGACGTGCCATCCCCGGTCGTGCCTTCCCTCCCCCCAGTCCGGTTACAATAATCGGCGGCTTCCCTGCCCGTTCTGGACACAGCCCTACGAACAGACATCTAGGACCCTTCCTTTCATCCTTCCCACTTTTCGCCTCTTGCTCCTGCCCTCTGCCCTCTGCTCCTGCCCTCTGTCTCTGCGTCGTCTGCGCTCTTTCCCTCCCCGGCCGACTGCTCCTTCCAGTTCCGCGCACCTTCTTTGCATGAGCTTCACTGCATGGCAAGAGCAAGGAACTTGTTTTGCGGCCGTCGGTACCGTGCAAACCGACCACGAGAGGTGGGGCGGCTGTCAGTTCCTGTCGTTTCCTGTCGTTTTCTGTCGTTTTCTGTCGCTCTGTCGCCTCTGGCTCTCTTCTCAGCCACCCACCGAAGCTGACCAGCATAAGCAACGGAGCCTGGCAGGTCCATCTTCGACGCAGTGGCAGTGAGATGCGTCTGGCAGCCGGCACTTCTGCCGTTTTGCGTTGCATCCTCCTCTTTTTCCTCGTCCACGACGACTGGCTGTTCTCACCCTCCTCGCCGCGGTGGATCATTGGGGGCCGCTGGCACCACTCGCTGGTTTTGAGCCTCCTGCTGGTCTTCTCTGCGACTTATTCTGCATCTCTTACACTTTCTACCCTTTTTTTCTTTTTCTTCTCCCGCCTTCTCTTCTTGTTCTTTCTTTTCTCCAAATCCTTTCCACTTCCATCAGCTTCTGCTCGTTATAACCTGCTCGCACGTATTCGACACCTGAGAATCGCCCGCCACGTATCCCTGCCACTTACATTGCTTCCTGGATCTGCAGACATCCCCATCTTGCATATTTTGACCCTGCATAACAGCGCCACGTCTCCGTCTTTTCCCATCTTCTTCCATCTTCTCTCACCCTTCCATATATATTCACACCGCCAGAACCAGTCGGCTACAATCCCTTTGTGAGCTTCCCATGGTTGGCCCGGCTTGCCGGTAAAGGGAGACGCTCCCCAGATTTTATCCCTCCATTGTCTGCCATCACACGAGTCGCCATGCATAGACCCAGGCCACGCAGGCCGTCGTGGCCCGTCTTGCCCTTGCTGACTGCCGCCATCACTACTCTATTTACTCCAGCTGGTGTCACAGCCGCCATGGTACACAAGGATTATGGCGTCCGCCAGGTCGAAAAGGTCTTCGTCACCACGCATCTGAACCTGCTTGGCCGTGCCCAGACCTCAACATGTCCGACCAGCTATTCGCTCTGCCCGGCCTCCGTCGGTGGTGGTTGTTGTCCCAGCCACTATTCATGTGCCACCGACTCGTGCGTCCAGACGACGGCACCGGCTGTGACTGCGTGTGGACGGCTGGGGTACTTTGGCTGTGGCCTCGACGTCGGCGGCGGCTGCTGTCCTACTGGTTAGTCCATGAGCTGTCCCAAAACTCATAATAGCAATAATCCAAGTAAAGTGAGATTAACCCAATTGTCCATGCAGGTTATATATGCGGTGCCAATGACTGCACCGCTCCGGTTGGGGTTTCTCAGAGCTATCAGTGTCCCACGGACTACCAACTCTGCCCAGCATCGTACAATTATGGATGTTGCAAGACTAACATGGCCTGTGGCCCTAATGCGTGTTATGCCACCACGCCGTCGACCATCGTCTTCACGGCAACATTTACAACAACAACCGGCAGCACCGGAAGGGGAGCCGTCACCACCGTCACATCAACAACTGTCGAAACACCAACCGTGCCAAGCGGACTGCCGAAGTCCTCCTCGAACGGGGTCTTGCCCAAATATCTTCCAAGCACTCAGCCCAAAGTGTCGGCAGTCGCATCAAAAGATGACTCGTCCTCGTCCGGATTAACAAAGGCACAGATCGGTGGCTTGATTGGCGGGTTGGTTGTTCTGCTGATTGTCGTCCTGGTGTCCGCCTTTGTCATTGTCCGCCGTCTTCAAAAGACGGCCAGTATTGTGGCATCCCGCGGCGGGTCATCCAGTGCTACGAGTAGTGGGAAGAGTGCAGGCGGTCCGAACAACGGCGGTGGAAACGGCGGCAGAAGCGGGAGGGGGGCGAGGCAAATGGCCCAGGTCCATCAACCTACTCCTTCCCAGATCGATCGGATGGAATACGACGACTTGTTGGAAAGAACATCAAGGAGGGGCGCGTCCACGCGTGGGCATACCCCATCCGCATCTGGCACATCGAGCATGCATGACCTCGGCATTGCCCAACATAGCGGAAGTTCGAGAAATGTCAGAGCAGCATCGATGTCGTCAGATATCCACGCCCAAGCAAAGGTCAGCTCAGACATGTCGACAGTCGGAGCTCCTGGCGGTGTGAGTGCAGGTGGATCCCTCGATATACCAAGCCGTGTCCAGAACAGACCTGGACGCCGGTCGGTGAGCACAGATGCACGTACTAGCTCCGACTCCGGGTCACGCCGGGGGTCTGCAGCATGGTTAAATTTCAGCCGAATGCGCCACGAGAGCAATGCCAGCGAGCTCTCTGACACAAGCAACATCCGCACGGGAACAGAAGCACAGCCAGCCGAGCTGGATATCGAAGGTGGTTTCATTCCCGAGCTGCCGTCCGCATCGCCTGGAGCATCGACAGTCTCTCCAATGCTAGGAGGGCAAAGCGAAAGTGACAGGAAAGGTAAAGGCCGCTCCTTCAGTGCCTCCAGTGTGGCCAGTGCACACCAGCAGAAACGGTCGATGGATCTATCTCATTCGAGAACCCGAAGCAACAGCAGCAATAGCGCCATCAGTTTTACTCCAAGCCATAACCGAGACCGAAGCGGCAGCTCCGCCAGTTACCAGCAAGGCCAGCCGCAGCACCAGAGACTCGACTCAGTCTCGGAGGCAGTAGAGCATCTGCATGGCCACTACGGCCCGACAAACGTGGCTGCTGGTCAGACACGGGCAGGAGTTAATGTCAACTTTGACGTTAGCTCGCCTACTGTACCTTGACACTTGACGACTGCCTTGCACATCTCATGTGCACACGCTCATTATTCTGTCCATATTTTGGAATATGTTGGACCAGATTGGAGGATATAGCATCCTGTTTCCTATACGTCTGATCATATTCAGTAATGGAAACAGCAATTTGAAATCAGCGCGGAGTTTGACATTTTTTGTATGTTTTATCAGCTTTATTTTTTTTTCTCAATCTGTTTTTGGCTTGCCTTTCCGGGGCGTTTTGTTTTAACAACCCGGTGTGTTGCACATGGGCGTTTTCAGGAAATACCCGTCTCGATGAGTTCCATACTTTCCCTAGCATTGACGGGGGGTAGTTATATCTTACTATACTTTGCAGAAAAATGAATTCCGCTTTCGTTAATTCTACTTTCTTGTGGTTCTGGCCACTCCACATGGCTGCTTGTCCTTGTCTAAATGGTTCACCGAATTAGGTAACTGGGTTTGCTTTTCGGGGTTTTTTTTGGACGTTGGGGTGATGCATGCCGAAATGCAAAACTGCTCAGATAAGACGGAGACCTGTGCCAACAAACAAACATGGTCTTGGTCATGCACGAAGGAATACACAGGAGGGAGAACAAACTTCGAGAAGGGAATTTACGAGGCCACCAATTGGCGACAAAAGAGATATACACCAAACCTACGTCGCCGTTGATTGTTTCCAGAACTATTGTGCGCCATGCGGAGCCAATCATGTCGAGCACCCCCCCTGACGGAGCCGTGAGAACGGTGGGCAGGATCGAGGTTCACGAGGCCGGGAACCAATGGAAAAGCCATTAAAGAAAGATGACAAGCCTTCCTCTTTTCCCGGTCTCTGGATGGTCCAAAAAAGAAACCGAAGGAAGTCTGTTGCCGGCCATGACAGGCCGGCCAGAGCAACATGAGGAAGGCTACGTGTCAATGAGCGAGAATGTCGACGGCAACGTCCCACGTGGGAGGCAGACCGGGCGAATCACGATGCATAAAGCCCAAAGCCAGACCTCGTGCATTCCTAAGGACTACCTTGGTAATCGGCTTATCAGCCGTCTCTCTGATGGGTGCCTGATGATCTCCGTTCTGGCGTCGGTGGTGCTCTGCTCCTCGGTCAGGCTTCTGGAAAAGCGGCGGATAATTTCATGGTGTGGTTCTCTCTGCATGGTTCTGCGTGTAATAGCAGGCGACCTTAGGGCTAGAGGTGTTTTGCTGCTGGACCGGCCGGGCATTTTTCTCCCATTCTGGCCGAGGTCTTAGCATTGCAGCAACTGGTTTGGTGAGGAAACATACACCGTGAAAGGCACGCTGACAGGACGAGCAATGCCCACGTGCCTCCCCCAGAGGTGTTCCCGGCGTTCGTCTCCAGCGGGTGGTCGTTAGTTCCGCTGATCGGTGACCAAGAAGGACAAGAGAACGAGGACGGGGCCAATGGTAGCGACCGTTGGGTCCGAGTCTATTCTCTGCTTGAGTTGAATATTCCGCAGTCGACCAAGAGGGCCCAGAGGTATGGAAACCGTGCCCACTGCCGACTTCTGTTTTTCTTACTCCGTAAATTGGTTTTCACGGAGGAGGCGTGCGGTGTATCTTACGAGACGAGACTCAGGCGAGCTCGCGGCTTACACCGTAGACGGTCCAATGTCTGGGCTGCAGAACGGGTTTGTGTCGGAGAGGTTCAACCATACGGGAGCGGAAATACGCACTGGAGAACCTTGGCATCTACTTGCCGTGGAACGCATGTACGAGTAATGTCATGCAAGTATCTTACAATGGAGTGGTACAGAGCAAGCTACACAGAATGGCTGCGCCATGCTTGTACTCGTACGTACTATGTACAAGCCAGTATTGACAGGACCCAAGCCACATGGTTGGCTCCGAATAGCTGTAGTTACGGGACAGCGCACAATTGGGAATGCCAACTGCAGCGAGAGGGGGCCTTGGGGTAGTTTTTTCTTGTTCAAAGTGCATGTAGCATTGGGACTGTTACTAATATTGGCGCTTTCCCTCTTTGGAGGCTCGCAGCATGGCACTAACTACTATGTATGTAGCACGACGAGCATGCCCACTTTTTCTTGTGGCTCCGCCAGTAAAAGCCGCGGTATGGGTCGCTGGCTGTCTGGTTCTTTCTGGTCTATTTGGTCTTTCTGGTCGTTCTGGCTCTCGCTGGTGCCGCTTTCTAACGCTCGTTCCCAGGACACCTCCGGACACTCGCCCGCCTGGGTCTATGGGCAGGCATAGGGGGATCCATGTGGCACGTTGCATCTCTCGGAGCACTAACTTGTCTCACAACCTGAGGCTCGGTTTGGGGGGACAGTCTAGTGGACAGGAAGACTCAATCAAGAACAAGAGACACAACTCGTCCAAGACATGCAGAGTACACAGATATGCATATGTTTTCCTCTGCCTACCTCCCTTGCCGTTATCTCCTGCCGAATGCGATGTATTGGATAATACAGCAATACTACGAAATGTCCTCCTTCTCTTCTGGATTGAGAGACAGCCCCCCCATGTGCCGCACGTTGGTGCAAGGAACCACCAAACTAACTTTACTTTTCGTCCAGTCTTTGGCTCAGCAGGCTAGCCCCAATCTGGGCAATGTCTAGATGCCCACCCCTGTTCGATAAGCTCAGTTTGCTGGTGTGGACGGTGTCGGTCTGGCGGTCCCGCCCAGACTCTGGGTTTGTTCGTTCTGAAGTCGCTTTTCTTTCCACCGTTTTTCTTACAGTCTTTCTTTCAGTCTGTTTGTGTCTGCCTCCGTCTTTCTCTTGTCTTGCAGCACTTCTCAACTTACGTACTCGTACTGCTATGTATGTAAATAGCCACCGTCCCAAGAAGCCAGCCAGTTGATACCCGTGTGGCTCCACCAGCAGTCCCCCCTCCCCATCCATCCATCCTCTCGGCGGCCAGAAGAAGTTCTCTTTCCAAACCCCTGCCACACCAAAGTCAGCCCCCGTTGCCCTGTCGCTGCTTTTCATAGGTCCGCCCAGACCAACCTGAGCAGAGTGGTTCCTGCGCTGCTGGGGCTTTCTACTATGTAGCTACTTTCTACACACCTTTTTGCCCGTGACCCTCTTTTCCAGGTCGGGCAGGTCTGAGGTAGCGTCCTGTCGCTTCGTTCTAGTCCGGGTCTCTGGGAACGGGCGCGGGCAAGCAATAGTGCGCTTTTTCGGATAGAGAGGAATCAGCCTCTCCCCCTCCCATCCTCGCACCAAAACATTGTTCCCAAGCATGCGGTGGTATATCCATGCATGGGAAGTGAGCTGTTGCGCCAACGCAACGCTACTGGGGGTGGAAGACGGACTAAGAGCGGGCCTGAGAGCCGTATTACAGCATGTATGCAAACACTGAGGCAAAGAGAGAGAGGAAGCGAACATTAGACACAAAAGTAGCCTCACCAGAGTCTGTGACCTCCACACCCACCACCCACCACCCACACCCAGGAACCCAGGCCGACCGAAGGAGACCGTTGTGAGAGTAGTAGAAGACAACCTGTAGAGTCACTTCTCGTATATATATTTCTCGCGTCTGCTCCCACCCCCCGGAGTGGTTTTTCCCTTCCCCCTTCTCCTCTTTTTTGATTCTTCTTCTCTTCTTTTTCTTCTTCTTGATGCAAGAAAGAAAACCTAGACCAGCTCTCTAATCTTCTTTCCCAACAAAACAACTCTCTCCTTTAACCCCCCCCCCCCCTAATCTTCCGCTCACTCACAACCGTCACCATGAAGGTCCTCGCCATCCTGTCCCTCGCCTCGGTTGCCTTTGCCGGCGTCAACGTCTTCGAGAAGCGCGCCTGCTCTGGCAACAACTGCAACCGTGCCATCACCGGTACCCGTGCTGGTCTCCCGGCCACCTCGATCCGCCAGTCCGACTGCTCCAGCTTCATGCTGACTGTTGTGACCCCGTCGGCTGTGTACGTTGGGTCCTGTTGACCAGTGGTTCTGGTCGTGGATCAATTCGTGGCCGAGTCCAGACCAGTCCAATCCACTCCAATTCGGTCAATCCAGTTCACCTAGTCCTGTCTACTCTGTCCGTCCATGACGGGGCCATTGGACAAGCAGAGGATGCTGGCTGGCTCGGATGCTGGAATGTGGATTGAACTACGGACCAGACTCCGGTCCACGATTGCTCTTTATTTTTATTACTTGGATAGAAAAGCCCCGGCACTAACATTGTATTGACAGCACCTCCACCACCTGGGTTGAGGCTGACGAGACCACCGCCCCTGCCAAGCGCGACTTCGACATCGAGGCCCGCCAGGCCACCTCGGTTGCCAGCGTCCTGCCGGCCTACGCCACCCACTGCTCGTCTGCTGCTGCCTACGCCTCGGCCTGCTCCTGCTGGGGTATCACTCCCACGGTCTCCACGGCTCCTGTCCCAACTGTCACCGTGACCAGCACCTACGACTACTGCGACCTGTAAACGGGTTCGCCTCGCAAAAGCGAACTGCTTAGAGGAGAGAGGGCGGGGGTGCGTGAGAAGGGGAAAGGGAAGGAAGGGAGAGATGTGCAGAGTTTGGTAGAGCGAGAAACGGGAAGGAAGAGCGCAGAGGGGATTGCGTTTGACCAGAGGAAAGGACAGCAACGGATCCGAGCATTGGACGACGAAAGACATCGCGACGACGACCGGCCCTTCCAAGACAGAACCAGCTCCCAGATTGGTTCTGCCCTTCATTTCTTCCCTCGCAAAAAATACGATCTCTCTTCGTTTTCTTTCTTCCTCTGTTCAGACTTTTGGCTCTCCCCGTTTTGACGTGTTTCTCTTCTTCCCATTCTTGCCCAGGATAGGATGCTTTTTGTCGTCATCCGAAAAGAGCAAAGCATTCTCGGCCAAAAAAATGTGTATATGAATGACAAAACGACCGTAGATATAATGTGTGTTTTTTTTTTTTTCTGCTGTTTTTATCTGTTCATATTTGACCTTTTTTACACTCTTTTGTGTGGTCGCATTTTCATTGATCTAACTATGCTTAAAGCGAACGTTAACCGATTTTTAAACTTGGTTCCGCCTCTACAGCTTGCGACCCAGAAATATGGCCCTGGTTCTGGAACCTCTTGCTCCAATTCTGCGTTTTAGGGTAGGAAAATCCTTTGGTTCGGTGACCTTGTTCCTGTGTTTTCTTTGTCCATTTTTTTTTCTGCCCACCCCGGTTCGAACAGCTCTGCCGATCGCTCTCCTGACGCACCAAGGACCATAAGGCTGGAAGAGATCGGCACTGGATAGAAAAGCGAGCAGCAATGGGCGCCGAGGGCACAAGATCAGTTCAAACCAGACGACGATTAAGCCTCGTGCAGTTCTTGAAAAATGTCGCCGGCGAGCATTTGGCAAGGGCAAGCCTGATTCAACACAACTAGTTACCAGCACGAGCCCCGGAAGGGAGTAGGCAAAACAAAACACGAGAAATACCGGCATGATGGATTTCAACAAAGCTAAAAGATGGGTTCTATCTTCTGGCTATTAGTTAATATTGGTTAAGCCTCATGAGGAAAGAAAAGTTGCGCCAAATCTTCCCCTCACTTGAAATCGCAATTAACCAGCCCATTTTGCCGCTGCAACTAACGACAAGTCAAAGAGGAGCAAGAGAAGAAAAAAGCAGATTCGCATTAGGTCATTGTCCCTGTTTTTCAGGAGAATGCAACGGTAACAAGAATCGAGCGTCATGGTGGGTTTCTGTGTTTCCACATTCAGGACGAGAAAACGTGGTTGCTGATGATCTGGTAAAAACTATGTTTATCGGATCCCCACAGACAACCGGTAGCACCTTGCTTTCTTTTTCATTCTTCTCTCGCCCAACGCCATCTGACAGTTCCGCGGGCCTTGTTGGTCTTCGCTCAGTAGGAAGAGAAACGCCGTCCGCAGAACCACAAGTCTTGCCAGCCGGGACCTTCGCAAAAACGGGGGCAGGGGCCGGACATGTTTTCGAATTACAAAAGAAAAAGAAAGAAAGCTTTTCGAAAGTATCGTCTCCTATGCGCCCTCGCCTTCGGAGCTTCTAGACGGATGAAGTCTAGAAGACCAGGGCCACCATGTGTCAAGTATGTACGTATTGGTCCGGTATCGGTCTCGTTCGAATCATGCAGGCAAGCTGGAACAATTGTCTGTTCCTCTTCTAAGTCTGAACAAACTGAACAAAATAGCAGAGGTTGAAATAGAAAACGAAACGGCCTCTCTGATTGATATATATATGTACACAAGAACGGGGAAAATAGCCGTCAAGGCTAAGGGCGTGAAAGAAAGAAGAAAACAAGCGATTGTAAGCAAAATCGAGAAAAGAAAAAGGAACCTGTTCATGCCAGCACTCTTCTCTCATCTCTAGTCATTTGATCTTTCATCTCTTTTCATGTTTCGCGTCATCCCATCATCATAGAGAAAGAAACACCCGTCAAGAGCGCAAGTCTCAAGCACGAGATCTCCTGCACGAAATCAACTTCCCGAATCCATCCCGAGATCAACTTAGTCGGCCCGACGTCCGCGTCGAAGCTGGCGCAGAGGAGGTGCTGCCGAGGCTGCCAGCACCTCCAGGTTGTCCGTCTGGCCCTCCCGGCACACCGTGCCGGCCGCCATGCCCTGCACTACGCTCCACTGGCCCGAGGCACATCGCTGGAAGGAGTTTCCACCGGTCACGCAGATCCACCGGCCTTCGGTGGCGCACGAGGTGCCGGCCGCCATGGCGTCTGAGGCGCCAGAAGCAGCCAGAACAGCGGTAGCAGGGGCCGCGGGAGCAGGGGCCGCGGGAGCAGCAGGAGCTCTGTAAAAAAAAAAAAAAATTAGCATGAAGAAAACAACAAACGCAGTACGATCTTCGAGTGAAGATAGTCTTCTCCATCTTTTTGTCCCAGGAAAGATGTTCAAGTTCGCGTGGGGAGCTGTGCACTTACGGTGCTGGGTCGGCTGGCTTGGCAGCCACGACATCCGCAACAGCCGAAGCTGGCGTGAGGTTGCTGTCGTTGCTGTTGTCGTGGTTGGAACCACTGCCAGCCGCCTGCTTGCCGGCGACGGCGTAGCCCGCAAAACCGTTCTCGCAGCCACCACCCTGGGGCGGGACGGCACCGGAATTGCCAAACGCCACATCCGGGCCAGGCCGGGGGAATTGCACGTCCTGGCTGTCGACGGTGCTGCAGCCGTTGCCGACGTTGGCCACGAACAGACCCGGCCGCGACTTGAGCGGTGCGTTGGTGGCCCGCTTAGGAGCGCCACCACTGCCCTTGGTGACCTTGATGTGGGCGCAGTTCATGTACATCTCCCGGTTGCCCAGCCGGTTGAACCACGTCCAGGCCAGCAGAGCGTCGCCGCCGGGGGCGTCCGACGGGATGGAGAAGTCTAGGGTGGTCGGGCCGGGCGGGCAGCCGCCCTCAAACGACTGCAAGACCGTAAACGACTGCCCGCGATCGTACGACAGCGAGATCTGACAGGACCCGCCGCCGTGGTTGGCGCCTCCGACAATGGAGATGTTGGCGGCCTGTCCGGCGGCGAAGCTGGCCGTGGCGGCGCCGGCCGGGGTGTCGTAGTCGGCCTGGTAGCCCTTGCAGGGGAAATTGGAGCCGTCGGGGAAGAGCGGGGCGGTCATTGTGTAGTCGATGGCGGCAGGGACGGAGAGAGGGTTGAACTTGGAGCGGAAGGGGGCCGGGAAGTTCATTTCCATATGGGCCGAGACGGCGGCCACGGCCGAGGTGAGGGCATAGACGGAAGAGGACTTCATGGTTGCCAGGGTCGGGAGAACGAGCTTGTGGAGAGCGATGCTCAATGGGCTTGTGATACGACACGGTTCTGATAACAACAAAGCTTCAAGTGAAGCAAGTGAGGCAGAAAAAGATGTCTGCGCGGAGCCTGTCCAGCGTAGGTGATATGGGAAGAGGGGGGCTAAGGAGCGTGTGGTGATGTTTCCAATTTGCGGGTTGTGTTCAAAGGAGTGGAAGAAAGGAAAGCAAAAAAAAAAAAAGGCTTCGGATGTGCCTGGCAGAAGAAGGAATGCAAGAAGAGAAGGCAAAGCAGATTGGCTGAAGAGCCTACTTGGTATGGCTACCAGAAAAAAAAGAATCCCGAGAAGGTGAAGACAAACGGAAAAAAGGGAAAGGGAAAAGGCAAGGTGAAAGCAAGAGGACATCCTTGGGGCCAAGGATATCACCAACCATTTATACATAAGAAGGAGGGACGTCCCTTCGACCATCTTCTACCCCCCCCCCCCCCCCCCCTCCTCCATGGCATATCGTCATTTCGTGGGCTATGCAAAAGATCTCATCCGCAACCGCTTCGCCGCCTGAACCATCGCGTGCCTCTGGAAGCGAGATTTACCCGAGCCATTGGGAGATGACGATGTTAAAAGGAAGACAAGATGAGGTATACCAAATACCGACCAATTCTGCTCGCTTCCATTAAGATGGCATCCACTAGGCAAAGGAACGGGTTGAGGGGGGGGGGGGGGGTGAGTTAAGCCTTGTGCCTTGTGCCTGGAACCGATGAGGTGGTGACAATATGTCGTCTGACCCCCATGTCTTCTTGGCTATTCGTTCACAATGGAATTCACCCTTTTGCCTTTCCCACGCGGCAAAAGAAGCGGCCCAGGGGGAGCAGTTCCAAAATTAAGAACAGTGTCAGCTCTCTCTTCTTTCTGCAGCCACCACAGCTCCCAAATATATCACATGGCATTTAGCCGGCCAAGGGCAAACAAGATGGCGAAGTCCTTGCGGCAGGCCAGGCGAGATAGAAGCGAAGGCAGAATAAAGAAGGAAAAAAAAAAAAACAGAATAGGGTTCAGGTGCGGGTATGCACAAGAGCCTTGTTTGCATATTGTGTCAGATCTGAAGATGACAAAAATAAATAATGAACAGAAGGGGTTTAATCTATTTCTGGAAGTGGTCGAGGTCTCGACGGCCAGATCTGACAGATATCTGACAGCAGCAACAGTAATGGAACCTGCCAAATAAGGAATAAAAGCAGCTCCGACCAATCATTTGGTCAACTGAGAGAATTAAAGAAATGGTGCCCCTTTATGGTCGTGTTTGTTCTACCTGGTCACAGTAATTATTCCAAGACAAGAGATCCAGAGAACGGAAGAGGCGTGTAGCTCAACGAGAAGACGGGAGTTCGACAGCCACGAAAAACACGCACACATACACAGACAGGCATATGCAGGCCTAGAGCCTCTGTGAGCCGGCGCGTCCAGGTTTAAAGACTCGGCTTGCACTACAACGTTCCATTTTCAAGATGCCCAGGTCCGTGGGTTGACGATCTTACCCATCTTGGGGCAGGCATATGATCTGCTGGTATCTGCCAATGAGAACCCGGCATACCTTGTTCAGATATATTTTCTTCCTGGCTTGGTTAAACAAACAAAATCAAAGAAGGCATCGGCCAAACGAAACAACATTGTCTCGGATACATGTTTGCTTTTGCTGGCTACCCGTCGATATGCAGGGCATGTGCCTGTGTAATTCGACATATGCGGCCATCTGACAGATGACCGGGATCCGAACGCCGAGTTTGAGACCAGTCTCACCAGAAAAAAACCTCACGAAAGCTTACCCCGGACTATGGGACTCCACTGGAAGAAATGACTCGACGCTGAGTCGGTCTCTCATAGACTATCAACGGAAGACTGCACACAGGATTTGTGGTGTCCACCTGGAGAACTAAACCAAAGCCGACCACGCCGATTTATAATAATCAATGCCGACGTCAGAATTGGGTGCACGTAATAGGTACCCTGTAAAATGTGTAAGCTGCGTGGAGCAGCCAACGGCGTAAAGCTGGTAATAGCCGTTGGCCGTTGGTCGTTGGCTTTGAACGCCTCGAACCCTCATAGCACGATGCGATCTCTGCGAGCACGTGATACAACTGTCCAAGTGAGGGTCTTACGTAACGCCCAATAACGAGCTCTTCCAAGGCAGATTCATTTCCGGTGTGCCAGGCAATGGAGCCGTGTGGGTATTGTCCCCAGTGATAATCGTCCTGGCTCCAGCGTTATGGCATCTGATGGAAGGGCCACGTCAAGGTTTTTTATGGTGCTCTGCAGCAGGAATGCAAAGTAAGGGGCAGTGGGCGAAACGCACCCTGAAATCTGTTGGGTTGTGGGATCCCCCCCCTCCCATTTTTCGAGCTTAAAAAAGGGACCATGGAAACAGAGAAAAAAAAAAATAGTCTCCGGGGTAGACAAACGGAGTCTGTGCTGAGATTAGTGCCCGTTGTGGGTTTTTTTTTATCATGCCCTGCTCTACTCGTATTGCTCTGCTCTCTGTGTTCGCCTCCCTTGTACTCGTAGGCAGCCATTCAGCCCTGAAATCCAGAACCACTATGTAGCAAGAAACGGTCGAGTTTGGGTCGCGTTGAGCCCATTCCCCGTTTCGACCGTTGGGAAAGTGTGGTCTTCTGCCTGCGCATGCACAGCTCCATGACCAGAAAAAACGGACCATGGCCCGTCGTGAAACGGCCTGCGCGTCGTTGGCTGCAAGCCGGGTCGTGCGAGCAGCAGACGCGTTCAAGCCAGGGAATTGACGTCTTCTTTTCGACGACATCTAATAGTTGTGGCCACTACTCGTACTCGGCGATGGACGTGTTTGATGGGAATGCCGTGCTTTTGCCAGACAGAGCCTGGTTGGCAAACCGTTTTACCGTTTTCACAACCAACGTCTTGTGGGCTCCTATCCGGCCCTGATCTCCCCTGACTTGCTTGATTGCTGCGTGTTCCATGCCTTCTGTGTCTTCTATAGCCCATGCCTCCCGTGCTTGAGTTCGCTCGAAATTAAACAGACCCGGCTACGGCGTCCTGTTGCCACGCAACAGGATGCTGTAGCCGAGTCAGACGCGACAGGTACCAGAAACCGGGGGCCATAGCTTCTGCCCACAATGGGCAGTTGGCAGCTGGCAGCTGGCAGACTTGGCTTCCAATCAGCATTCTGCATCTTCCTGGCTCGTGCAATTACTCTGATTCCAAGGCGTGTCCTTATTCCTTGGGCAGCAGCGACCGCCACGACGCATGCTCATCTCTGCTCCTTCCGCGTTGTGCTCTTCCCGTGCACTTTGCTGCTTTGCTGGCAAAGACACATTCTCTCTCGCCTCGCTCACTCAGCGCTTGCTGGCCAACGGTTCTCACCATCGCAGGCGGCGCCGCTGTGCCGACAGGGTTGCCGAGCTCGCGAGGCGAGTACCGCACAACGTAGACTTGCTCCAATTGGTTCCGGAGGAGAGTGGTCGGAGCAGAACGGTCGTAAGATATTACACTCTTTGTGTACAAGTTTCGTAAACTCTCGTGCAGGCAGTTAGTTGACACTTTGCTCTACTCGTACGTGCAGGTCGCGCTTGCACTGGAATCCACACCAGCCTGCCCCCTGTCGCTCGCTCCTTCCCTTCTTTCCACTTTCCCACTGCCGCTCCCGCGCCACCACACCCGTCCATAGCTCACCCTCCCATCCACCACTAAAAAGCCGCCTCCGTTTCGCTCCTGCCCAGCAGCCACGACTAGAAACAAACCCAATTCGCACCTTCCTCCCCTCCTTTTTCTTCTGGTTCTCCGCTTTTGATCGAACGTCGATACTACGGAACGCAAAGAACCAGGACCGCCAGACACGAAGCTCTCGCGTCGCCCACGACATCCGCGTCCTGACCGTTTGTCTGCGCTGCTCCACCACGCCCCGGCGACGCTGCCTTGCAAAGAGGAAAGATATTGCTGCCTCGCACAGGCCGCCCTGTGACGCTCCAGCACGCTGCGGCCTCCCAGGGCCTGACAGCAAGGTCGCGCCTTCTGCTTTCGGGGTGGGCTGTTGACTGCTGGCTCTTTCCGCTGGCAAACAGCAGAAAACAGCTCTTTCTTGGGCTGTGCCCCACTTTTGTCCAGGTGAGACACGAGACACCATTTCCCGTTCTTGCTGCCCTGTGCTGTCCTGTGCTGCCCGCTCCTTCCTCCTTTCTCTCTCCTTCCCTGCCCCGTCTCCCCCTACTGCTACGCCTCTCAAACAGGCTTGCCTCACCACCACCACTGCTCCACGCCCTGTCTCTGACCCTCCCTCTCTAAATTTTCCCTGCCTCCTTGACCTCCACCAATTTTATCAACAAAAAAAAAAAAAAACCACACAATCGCTGCCAACAAACAACGAAACCTCTCTTTTCACGACCACGACCTCCTCCTTCCACTCCTCCGCACTCATTTCTTTTGTCGTTGTCTTTTGCAGCCCTCCTTTTCTTACTCTCCTTATTTTTTTCTTCGTTGCATCCCCCCCCGAGGGCCATCGTCCAGCAGCTGTTGCGTGCTTGTGGTTGTTTTGTGTGTGCGTTGCTCCCAATTTTTTTTTTGTCGTTGCCAAACAAAGAAGCCAGCCTGCAACTTCCCCCATTTTTCTGCCGTCCCGCCAATCCGCTGCCAAAAAACCTCCTTGTCATTCCTCACTTCCTCTCCTTCTCTCCCATCGACGCTTCGCTTCTTCGACATCGAACTCGCCTCCCCCTCCGTCCTCTCCTACCGCCCAATCCTCCTCGTCTGCGCTGCAGCATCTCCGAGGGCCCTGTTCCCTTTCTACTTCTCCTTTCTCCTGCCGTCTCTCGTCTCCGTCTCCTGCAGAGAGGACCTGACCTGTCCTCCGGAAGCTTCCCCAGCTTCGCCTCCTCCCTAGTCCTCCCTCCCCCCGATTCGACATGGACGTTTCCATCGACGCTCTGCCATCCTCCGGTTTCTAATCTGCATTTTGCGTTCGTGCTCTCGACTGACGAAACAAGAATAAAAGGCCCCCTTTTCCTCGGTTTTTTGGGCTATCGCCTCTTCATCGACGGACGAATCATCGAACAATCCTCCTGTTCGTATTTCTGTCATATTTTAACTCTGGAAGCAGGAGTAGGACAAGGGAACAACCGCCCCTTATCTTCAACTTCTCCGCTTGCTTCTCGTCTGCACCAGCCGCCCCCGGTCGTCGTCGAGGCATCGAATCCAGACACCAACGGCCGCGAACAACTTTGCAAGCTGGTCCGGCATCCCCAATCACGATTTGGACCTCTCCCGAATACAGTCTCGTGGCTGATCCCAGAGTAATGTATGGTTTCCTTGGACTTCCTTTTTTCCCTCTTCTATTTACCATTTGCACGTCATGCAAAGCCTCCCTTGCCTTTGCCCCCCATGCGCTGGCGCCATCTATCTCCGGCCTATTATGCGATAGGTTTCTCGGCCTTGCGATCCAACCTTACCTTTGCCCATCGGTTTTTGCTACACACTGTGCCAGCTGTTTCACTACCCATTGGCTGGACACGAGACAAGGTGGTACAGGCAGAGATGGTCAAAGAACCAAAAGGCGTGGAAATGCCACCCGCAAAGAAAAAGAAATAAAATACATGCAGGGGAGGAAAAAAAAAAGAACAGCACAAAGAGTGACAAAAAGGGGACACGCGGAGAAAAAAAAAACGTGACCGGGAAATACATGGAATCCATCTGCAAACACCCCCATCACGACCCTCTCTCCATGACATCACTTTCTCAAGACGACCCATGATGAACTGACCGTGTCTTTCCCCAGAGCCAGACGTGACGCATCGCACTGTCTCTAGCAGTGCAGAATCGACGGCTGCTTGTATGGTAGTGCCCACTCCGACGGCTCCGCGCTCCTCCTGAAACATGGTACAGCCTCGAAAACAGCCTGGAGATAATATGAACGGAACTGGAAAATCATCCAGTATGTCATTCCAACGCAAGGACGGCGCTGATGGCCGTGCTGGCAGTAGCACGGCCCGGGGAGATGGCAAGGCTCAGAACGGTAAGCAGGACAATTCTTTCCGGCTTTCACATCTCTTGGCTGCATACCGATAGGGTTGGCCCGATTAACTGACGCGTTGTCTTTCTTCGCATAGGTACTCGGTCCGGCTTTCGAACAGACACCGCTATTTCGAACAACCGCGCCGGTGCTGAACGCCCCCTGCAGCGATGGGTCCCCGACGCACCTGCTGAGATGGACGGATCCCTCGAGTCGTCCTCCAAGCCAGGTGGCTGGGATCAATTTGCCGAGAACGAGCGTTTGTTCGGCCTGAAAACCGATTACAACGAGAACTATTACACAACTGCTATTGACAAGAGCCACCCGAAGTACAGCGAGCGCTTGGCCGCTGCTGATAGGCAAGCACGGGAAATTGAAAAGACTGCGCCTACCACGGCACATGTTGCTGAAGAGCGCGTAATGGATAATGCTGGTGGCGATGACCAGGGCGAGGATGAGGAAGACAAGTCAGTATCATTCTTTTCGTCTCTACACCTGCGCATACTCTGTTACTTTCAATTTTCAGCACATGGACACGCTGTACTGACACCATTTCCTCCCTATTCAGATACAGCGGTGTCCGCCGGCAGCAGGACTTCCCCCCGCTATCTTCGAACCGTGATAACAAGTACACACCACCTGCAAGACGAGCGCCGACTGGGCATACCACCGTGACCGGTGCCCCGGTTGACCCAGCTATCATCTCGTCGCAGATCAAGGTTGTGCCCAAGAAGCAAGGACAAGCCAAAGCCGAGGACACCAAGACGACACCTACCGCGGCCACACGGCCTGCTCCTCCTGTTGCGGTGCCACAAGTCAAGACTCCAGAGCCAAAGGCTGACGCCAAGGCTTCTGTCAAACATTCTGACACCAAGTCGACGGATGCGAAGGCCAACAGCGCCACGAAGTCGGCAGAGCCCGCAAAGACAACATCCGAAAGCGCAAGTTCCAGCACTACCAAGGTGCCGAGCGGCAGCTCCACCACCCTCCGTGCCTCGGCTACTCCTGGCCGTGCTGCTCTTTCCCCGAGTGGCAAGGCGACGACTTCGACGACTTCATCGTCTGCAGCGAACAGCCCTGCCCCTCCAAGTGTGACGGAGAATGTCGAAAACGCTCTGCTGAAAGATTTCAAAGACTTTGCGTCGCAGCAGCGCCTGCACGCCGAGAAGGCCCGGCACAACAAAATGAAGGCCGATGCTCAAAGCAAGCTGCAAGAACTGAAGAAGTTTGCCAACAGCTTCAAGCTCTCGACGCCCGTACCCGTTGATCTCATCTCGATCATTGCTAAGGACCCGGCCAAGCAGAAGCAGATCCAGGAGAAGGCCCGCCAGAACGTCGAAGAGCTGGCAAAGACCAAGACTGAAACGAAGGCTAAGGACACGGCAGCCGCCGCCAGCGCCGCCGCCACGGCAGCCGCGAAAGCCGCAACCGCCACAGCTGGCTCCACAGCGCCGTCTGCCGGCGGATCTGCGACCACTGCGGCCAGCAGCACTCCTACCGGGACGCATGTCGGCTCGAACACCGGTGCTTCGACAGACAAGCCTGCGGCATCCAATGCTCGCCAGAGCGGCTCTGTGTACAATACGCACAACTCGTCTCCTGCGGGCGTGCCAAACCGCCATCCCAACTCGCGGCAGCCGTATATGCAGCAGGGGGGCTACCGGCAGCAGTCGCAGCCGTACCGCGGCGACCGCTCTGGCGCGCCGCACATGCAGCAGGGACACACTGGCAACCTCGCCGAGCGCATCCGCAATTCTGACCAGAACCGCTACTCCAAGGGACAGCCGCCCCATGGCCAGCAGCACTTCAACCATCCGCCCACCGGACCCGCCAACCCCATCGATCCGAACTACGCCCGCCGTCTCAGCGGCGTGCCGCCGGGAGCCCATCTGGCGTCTCAAAAGCTGAACCCCACTATCCACGAGTTCCGCCCGAGTCCTTTTGCGGCTTCCTTCAACCCGACGGGACCCAGCGCTGGCTCCAGCCCTCGCTCCGCCGTGAACAACGTGGCCGAGTCCTCGCACCCTACTGCCACAGCATCGACTGCCCCGACAGTGATTACCGCCTCGTCGCCACGCATTATTGCTGGTGCTTTGATCCGTCGCAAGACGAATGCTGTCGACCCAAAGAAGTGCGATATCCTCTCTCATGCCAAGACTGTGAAGCCCCCAGAGAACAGACACTGGGACGACAATGACGGGCTGCGGCCGCCGTTTGACACTCAGCCTATCTGGCGCCAGCACTTGGACAACGAGAAGGAGGATTCCACCATGCACTTGACTTACAAGGACTACTTTGAGCGCATGGCCTTTGGGGCCGCCGCCATGGCTACGCCCATCCAGGGACATGCCCTGCCACACGGCATGCCGCAAATGGCACACCATCAGCTTCCGTTGCACATGCAGCAGCACGGCGGCCACATGGGTCCACGGCCTTCGCCGCATATGCCACCTGTGCCTATGCACACGGGAGCCAACGGCCCGCATGGGCATGTTCCCCACGGCTCGTTCAATGGCAGTGATGACCACCGCATGATGCATTCGCAGTCTGCACAGTCGTTTGCCTCTCCCCGACTTGCAACTGTGCCGATGTATCCTCCGCAGGTGGGCACAACGCCTCAGATGGCTTACAACCAGCCTATCATGCAGCAATTTATCCCGGGCGCACCCCAGATGAACCAGTTCAGGAACTTCTCGAATGGGCCGCAGCAGTACATAGCGCCGCAGTCCGGTCCTATGATGTCCATGCTGCCGCCACAGCAGCATTTCGTTGCCGTCCCTGGCGGCATGCCAATGTACCCCCAGTTCGTGGCGCCGCCTGGTACCCCAGGAGGAGTGGCCCCCCAGCATATGGGCGGCGCGAACGGGTATCCAAGTCCCGGCCGCCCGCCTGCGGCGCCGATGATGGTGCAGCAAGGATCCCAGCAGGGACAACCGATGTATGCAATGAGCCCCAGTATGCAGTACCAGCAGCCTGCCTTTGGACAAGGTGGTAAGCTTTTTTGATTTTTGATTTTTGATTTTCTTGAACAGCAGACACGTTCTAACACGTGCTGACATGATAGCAAAAGTACCCATGCGAGGCAGTTATAATAACCCCGGTGCTCAGCAATTCGGCACCAGCCCGCAGCACCCGCATCAGTACGGGCCTCCTCACAGGAATGGCAGTGGCAGCTACGGTGGCAAGAATTACCAAAACCACAACCACAATTCGCATCAAGGGCCGCCACCTCACCAAGCAAGCCACGGCGGGCCAACACCGACAGCCCAACAAGGACGGGCTGGTGGTGATGGACCCGAGGAGGCCAAATGAGACAGACCACCGGGCCTCCTGACTCTAGTCCTTTGCATTTTTCTATTTCGCCTCGCGATTGGGCGTCTTCTTTTTTTCTTCTTTTTTTGCGCGTCTGTGAAGGGCGCCATTGTCTGGGCGTTAACGTGTCGAGTCGCGCCCCGAGACAATTCCTCCAGACGCGATGTTGGGTTCCATTATTTCAGTATCATCGCGCCATATGCGGCATTTTATCGAAGGAAGGAAAGGCGATTGGAGAGTGGCAAGCCGTGAAATCGCAGTTTCTCTTTGTTTTCGCCGCGCCGCTTGGCCCTCCGATCTACGGCCAGCTTGCTTACACGGGCAAGCCTGGTGCTACTCCTCAAACCACACATATTTTGGTACTCGGCTGCGACTGAAGGAGCATCAGCATGAGTAGCACACTGTCTACTCCAAACAAATTCATCGATTCAAGAGTCATGTCGACAGTATGGTGCTACTGTTTTCATATAGCTAGGCCGCCTGCTCCTCGGGCAATCTTTGTCCTATCGAGCAGTCCCGTCGACGGGCAATTCGCTACCCACGATTTACAACACATGGTATGTCTTTCAACAGACCAAGACGAATCGCGATCTTTCTTATTTTTGTTTTACTGTTTTGCAGGGGGGAGTGACTACCCATGCGAGGTCGAAGCTAAAAAAATTTCAGCCTGCTTTCACCCACAAACTGAGACGGTCCTCGACTCGGGTGGTGCACTTGCTATTTCGTGAACATGTCATGGTGCACGCAAATTAGCAGAGACAAAGAGTTGTAGGATGAGATGAAAGGGTGCAACTTGGGGATGAGGATATTGCGAAGATGTGGGCGGTGTCGACAACGGCGTACACCCAGGAAGCAGAGGGGCAATGAAACTGGCCTCGCTCGGTGGCCTGAGACACTGGGCGTTACCGGACTTTCAAAAAGACCTGGCGAGGTCAACAAAACCGATATTTACTACGGGAGGATGGGATGGGACAAGCATTGGTTATTGGAAAACCAGGCATCGACTCGAGCTTAAAGCTCAGGGCGTATGCATCAGTCAGCTAGCCAAACGCTCTCTTTGGGGCCCTAGATACCCGAGCTCTTATGAGCAGACAATGAAAACCAATGCTGAGCAAAATGTACTCATCGGAAACGTGCTGTGGCGTGTTAGTGTGCCTCGCTTTATTTTCACAGATTGCGCGGTGTTCTAGAAAGGGGGCGGGGCGTAACTAAGAATTTGTGTGTCTACGCTCTGGCTAGTAGAGATTTGGGGACGAAAACGAACAAGCTTGAAAGAAATGATTGAAAATCCAATCCATATGCCAATTGATAGATACAAAAATAAACCTTTTGAATCAATCACCCTCGGTCAATGATCTGCCAACTCTTTCTCCTGTGTAAACCCACTGAGCTAAATGAAATAAATATAAAATAATATCGTAATGAGGGAGACAGAAAATCAACATAATCATACCAGAAACCACCTGCCCAAGCGCTCATGAGAGGAGAAAAAAGAAAAAGAAAAAAAAGAAGAAAAGGAGGAAAAAAACTATCCGTGAAAGAACCAAATCGATTAACAAACGGATTGAGAAGAAAAGGGCAAAATGACAAATAAAGAAACATCCGCCCTACCCCACCCCCCTTGCAAACCTCTCTACATTATCACACAGTCCCGGTCCCGGTTCTGTGCATACATTGCCTGCTGCTGCTGCTGCTGCTGCTGCGGCGTCAACAGCGGAGCATACGTTCCCGGCATGCCTTGCCGGTACGGCCGCGAACTGGCAGGAAGGCTCTGCGACGACGCCGACGGGCCAGATGACGACGCTTCCGATTGCGGCGTGCCCGCCGGCGGGTGGTACGGAGCCTGCTTGGCGGCCTGCTCGTAGGACGGCGGGGCTTCGTCGCCATCGTCCGTTTCGGCCCGGTGCACAGCCGGCCGGGGGTTGTAGATCCGTGTCGTTGTGGCGGCCGGCGGGACCAGCGGACGGACCGTCTGCTGCTGCCCGGTCCGCGGCGGCAGCCGGGGATTCGCAGAGGTCGACGAAGAGTTCGAAGACCGTCCTCCACCGCGACCGGCGCCACTGCCGCTGCCGCTGCCGCCGGAAGTAGCAGCGGCTGCGGAGCTGCGACGCTGCGAGATCGCCGGCGCACTGTACCGTCCACCGCCCGAGGCGTTGCTGGCGCTTGTGCCGCGGCCACTGCCCGCGCCCGTAGACGACGTCGAAGCAGACTGGCGTGCCTGCTGCTCAATAAACTGCTCAGAGAGCCGGCTCTCCCGGACGCGGCGTTCCTCTTCGGCGCGGTGGCGCTCTTCCTCTTCTTCCTGAAGCTGGAGGGCCAGGGCCAGGTCGCGGTCCTCCTGCTCGTGGCGCGAGACCGACTCGGAGGAGTCGTGGTGCTGGTGCTGGTGCGACTGTTGGTTCTTGCCCCGCTTGCCATGCACCGTGGTCCAGCCACCACCCTGGTTGCCCGCAGCCACGCCGACTGACGACTGACCAGCCTCGTTGCCCGCAGTCGCGATGCCGCTGCTGCTGCCGTGATGTCCCTGACCGTCCGTGCTCTGGTGGCTGGCACCGCCGACAAGGCGGAAATCGCCCGAGTAGAACTCGGCCTTCTCGCCGTTGACGTCGACCAGGGTCTCCCAGACAATCTCGTCGTGGCTGGCATAGCCGGCGTCGGTGACCAGCGACATGAGCTGCATGGTCTGGGGATGGCGGTAGAGGGTAGAGAAGTGGTCGTTGCGGAAGAGGATGGCGACGGTGCCCGGCTTCATGGCCTTGACGAGCACGTCCAGACCAAAAGCGGTCAGCTGCGTGGCCGACGCCTCGAGGAAGCCCTTGATCTCCATAATGTCCTGGAACAGGGCCTGCTCGTCCTCGGTGAGGCCGCTGCCGCTGGTGCTGCTGAGCTTCTGCTCGAGCTCCTCTTCGCGAAACAACAAGTTCTGGACGTCTTCATAGGAGGCGGCCTGGCGACTCAGAGATTCGTAGACGGCGTCGTCCTGCGAGGGCAGCCAGCCGTGGATCAGCGGGATGTTGAACGTGGCGTACAGCTGCATCTCGCGCGTGTCCTCAAAGGTGCCCGGGATGTGTGTGGCGCCGCGCTCGGTCGGGTGCAGGTGCGTCAGCGACGTGCGCTTGAACGCGGTCACAATCTCAGGCGTCGGGATGAAGCGCGGATTCACGTTCATGCCCGTGTGCAGGCCCTTGAGGAAACGGTACAGCTCGTCCACGTCCGGCAGCTGCTGCTCGCCGTCACTTCTCCGCGAGGACATGAGCTCGTCGAAGACGGCGTCCAGCAGCAGCGACAGGCTGACCTGCTCGCGGGACCGCAGAGTGTCGACGAGGGCGGTCGAGGTCTCGGCCGGGGTCGTCAGGGTGAGGGCGTTGACGAGCGCGACGAGAGGACAGGGTCCGTTGGCGTTCTGCAGCAGAATGGGCGACACGCGCGGGTTGGACGCTGCGCTGACGTCGTACCAGTTGATGTTCTTGATCTGGTACGTCTCGGTCTTGTCGTTGGTCACGGGGCGGGGCGGCTGGGCCGGCGGTGTCTCCGTGGCCGTGTCGTCGACATCGAGCAGGCTCCTCGGAGGCTGCTGTGTCTGCTGAGGTGCCTGTGCCTGTGCCTGTGCCTGTGCCTGTGCCTGTGCCGGTGCCTGTGCCGGTGCCGGTGCCGGTGCTTGTTCGGGCTGTTGTTGTGCTGTTTGCGGGCCGTTGCTGCGGTCGTCCTGCCCACCCGTCGAGGGCACCTTGACTGCCGTTTCTGCTGCTCCACTCGTGCCAGGCGCTGTCGATATCAGCAGGGCAGGCACACTGGTGCCAGAAGACGCGTCGGCCTCGTCCTTGACGGCCTTGCCCTTGCCCTTGCCGTCCTTCTTGGGCGTCTCTCCGTCGTCGGGAGCCGTGCTGCCCTTGTTCGGCTCGCCACCCTTCTTGTTCTCGCTGTCCTCGTCCTCGTCGTCGGTGAAGTTCTCCCAGGTGCTCTGTCTCGACAGCTGGCCCGGAGCAAACTGGTCGTCCACCATGTTCCAGCCTTCGCCGGGTGCTTCGGTGGGCATGTCGATGGGCACTGCCTTTGGTGGCGCACCACCAGGCGCCGAGCTCTTGCTGCCGCTGGTGCCGCCGAGGTCATCCCAGGCGTGCCTGTCCTCGTAGACCTCCTCACTGCCGTCGTCGACCTTGCTGCCGCCGAACGGAGCCTGGGTCTTGGCCGCATTGGCTGCCGAGGAGGGGGAGGCAACCTCGTCCCAGGCAGCATCGTCACTCGTCCCAAAGTTGATCAGGTCTGGCGAGGACTTGCTTGCATCGATGGGTCCGGGCGTGGCCTTGCGCGAAGGCTCGTTCGATTGGGGTGCCGAGCCCCAGACGTTTTGGTTGGCCGCCGCCGCGGTGTCGGCAAAGTCCACGGGGCGTGGCGGTCGTGCCGGCGAGCTCTGTCGGCTGCGGTCTATGGCCGGTTGCCAGGGGTTCCGGCTCGGCTCGTTGATGCTGAGCTGGTCAAAGGCCGCGGAGGGCGGTGCCGGCGCAGACGAGGCTTGTATGGAGGTGTCAGGTGCCTCGACCAGCGGCGTGGCTGGCTGTCCCTGCATCTTCCGCTTGAACGGGTTCGTCTCGGCCGCCGGGGCGGGCCCGGTGTTGGTCTGCAGCTTCGGGATGCTGGGCGGACCCGTGGACGGCGCTGGCGGCGGATGGTATTGCGGCTGCTGCCGTCGGCTAGCGGAGGCGGCCTCGGCGGACTGTGCTGGCGTCCCCCACACCGATTCCTCCTCCTGCTCAAAGTCCGAGTAGCTCGCTGCCGGTACGGCGGCCGCAGTCGGCCGGTTCGGGCTGGTGTGTCTGCCGGGCCGCAGAATGTCGGGCACGTCGGATACGCTGCCCGACGCAGCTGCCGATGAGCTGTCGGCGGCGTCATTGCGGGTGCCGGCCGAGTTGCTGTCGTGGTAGCTCTGGGGCAATGGTTTTCGGGACACCATCGTGGCGTCTTTCTTGGCTCGAAGCAAAATGGTCGAATTGAATAGGCGGGGCCTCGAAGAGGGACACTGATGCGGAGCAACGACCAGGACAAGACGTGGACAGACGGGGTGGGCGGGACGAAAGTGGGCGTTTGTCGAGCTTCTGGCTGGTTTTTTTTGCTGGCTGCCTGGAGGATCTGGCCTTGGCTCGCTTTTGGGCAGGTGTGGATTTCACGTGTGTTTGGAGGTCTGGCTGGTCTGATAGATTGCGTCACTCAGGCACGACGCTGTTTCGCAGGAGAGGGGTATCCGTGGTTGCGTGTACGCTGGAGACGAAACGCTTCGATGCAACGTGCAGATATGGCGAGAATGTTGAGGGAAAGGGATGTCAATCGAAGAGGCCGTTGGATGCAAGAACGAGAGAACCCTTGGATGTTTGTTTTTCTCTTGGTGACTCGTGGTGCTCCCTGGCAAAGTGGGCGGTTCGTCTTATGATATAACACCGTCCGTCCAAAACTGCCATGGGCTCAGGCGGGAAGGAGCGAAGCTGTGCCTCCTTCTTGTTTTAGTGCTCGATGGTAGAAAGTGGCAGCAACCGCAGCAGTTGTTTTACAGGGAGGCAGCTGGCGGCGGGGGGGCTAAGCTCAGCCTGGGGGCGGCCAAAGCCAGTGGTGGCCAACCAGTGACGTCGCCGTCTCTAGGCACCGACTAAAAACGGCTCGGATTGGTGCATATCTGTCCTGTTTCTGAGCATTTCCGGGCGCTGGTTGGTCACGAAGCAGCGAATGATGCCTTGAGATTCAAAAAAAAAATATAGCAGCTGATACGCGGGCAACACAACAACTAGTTGACTGACCGGAGGACAGCTGTGCCTCCCGTCTACGCGGCTCACCGCAGCAGGAGCATTCCGTGCTTGCGTCGTCTCGGGTTCTATAGAACACAGCAAGGAGACAGCACACAGATACTTTCTTACCACCGTACGAGCAGTACCCAGAGCACAAGCAAAACATGGACCACGACAACTACAAGCACATGCTGATCCGACTTCTAGGAATAGACTCTTCTGCTCGCTCTCGGGTTCGACAAATGCCCGCCACTCTTAGCCTGGGAGGCCGTTACATGGCATACATGTATAACTTGTGGCACAGCAAGCCGCTAAACTGTTTTAGGCGACAAAACCCGAGAGGCAGCTGGCCAAACTTCGGCTTAAATGCAAACCGTTTTCTATTGATCATCCACATGATGCTAATCGCCGACAGAGAGAATGTACAAGATGCGAAGAGAAGGAGACGAGACGAGACGAGCGTTGTAGGGACGAGGTCAGAAACAGAGAAGGTGACAAGGGTAAGAAGAGATCAAGTAACCATCGGACCAATGGACCAATGCACAAAAAAAAGAGAACGAGAGAAAGACAGGGACAACACAACAACACAATCTTATTATATACAACAGTGCATCTCTGAATATAGAACGGTGCTGAAAGAGAGGACAAGAGGCAAAAGAAAAAAAGAAAAAAGAAACAGGAAAGCACAATAGGAGATGCATCGCTTTCCTTCTCCACCCACGGCTGTCTATACGCCTCAAACGCCCTGCCTCGAATTCTGTAAAGGAAAAAATAGAAAGGAAGAAACAAAAGCAGATGACAATTCAAAGGAAGTCGCGAGATGAGGTGTGGCGAAAACACACACACACACGCAACACGCAAATGGAACAGGCGAAAAGAACCGGCAAAAAAAGGACAGAAGCTCAAAATGATCAAAGAAGTTTGAATAACTCTGGAAATTAGAGTAACGTCCCAGCAAAGCAAGCAAGCACTCCCTCTCGCTCCCCTCCCCTCTCCTATTCCCTTCTCACCGCGGCTTCGGTTGGTTCATCTTCTCTAGCCGTCGGCACGCCTTCATCTCAAAGTTGGTGGCAATCTCCATCTTGTCTGGGTCCTGGAAAAACCAGCCTTGCGCCTCGTCGTGAAGTCGCTGCTTGACCTGCATCTCGCGCTCGCACTGGTTCTGCAGATTGCGCACCAGCGTCACGTCCGCGTACCGGTCCAGCTGCGACAGCTTTGTCGGGTTTTCCTTGAATGTGGCAAAGTCGCGCGGGTCCATGTAGTACTTGGTGTTGCCCTTGGTGCGCCGGCCCATCGTGTACGGCGGCTCCGGGTTGTCAAACACCATCCGCGGCATCGACGGCTGGTTGGCCACGTCGCCCGAGAACAGCGACGTGATCAGCGGCAGGACAAAGAGAAGCAAGATCGGCAGCAGACCCAGGACCGTCGACAAGAGGCTGCTGTCTTGCTCGCCAGGCGCTCCGTTGCCGTTCCCCGCTCGTGGCCGGGCTCGTGGCCGGGCACCGCCAAACTGGTGCACGCGGAAGCCGGGGCCGCCGCCCATGTTAAAGACAAACTGCGGACCTGTATCGAAGCCTGAGAGAGAGAAATGTTAGCGGGGGAAACAACACGTAAAGTAGCCGGTGTGCGTGTGTGCCCGTGTGCCTGTGGCTGGAGCTACGTGTCGCAAAGTATGATGATTCACCCACCTCCGAATGGCCCGAAGCCGCCGCCGCCAAAGAACCGCCGGAACATTTCCTCGGGGCTGATCTCCTCCTCCCACATGCCCGCACCACCGGGACCACCGCCCATGCCACCCATGCCGCCCATGCCGCCCATACCGCCCATACCACCCATGCCACCGGCCCGCGATGTAAAAGGATTCCGTGGAACGCCGCCGGTCGAGCTGGGCCCTCCGCCACCGCCGCCGCCACCACCCATGCCGCCAAACCGCGAGTCCGGGTCGCCGCCGAAACGGTCGTACTTTGCGCGCTTGTCCTTGTCGCCGAGGACGCCAAAGGCGCGGGAGACCATCTTGAAGGCCTCGTCGGCATGCTGGTGGCCATTCTTGTCCGGGTGGGTGAGCAGGCTCTGTTTGCGGTAGGCCTTTTTGATTTCCACGTCGGTGACGGTGCGCTGGATATCGAGGATCTCGTAAAAGGCGGTGGCCTGGCAGCGGCGGATGCGTAGGACGGCCGCAGCCTGTTCGGGCGTGTACTTGCGGTCCTGGTTGCCCTGGTTGTGTTCGCGGCTGCGGGCGGTGCCGTTGCTGTTGCCGGCATTGGAGCCGGATGCCGTGGCGCTGGGCATGGCCGATAAGAGGCCCAGAAGGGGAGGGGGGAAGCACAGAAGATATGTGTGGAGTCTTCCTGCAGGGAACGGAGGGAGTCGCCCGGGATAGAAGAGTCGCGATATTTGCCAGGGGGTTGGGCGAAGCTTGTTCGTCTGGGGGGGGGTTTGTGTCCACAACTCTATCAACTCGGTGAAGATGACGCGCGATTGGAGTCGACAGGGGAAGAAAAAACGAGAGAGGGACAAGGGGGAGGCAAGGGTGTTGTCCGCTGATTAGGCCTTGTCACTTCGCTTCGCAACCGTCTTGCTGGTTCTAGGGATATCGAGTCTAGGCTGTTCGCTCTCGTCGATCGGACTGTCTGTCTCCTTCGGTGCGCGTGGAGAGACCGTTTCTGCGTTTCGAAGATCGGGAGGAATTGCAATGTGCTGTTATTTTTGAGAGGGTCGTCGATGGCCTATCGCGCGTCCGGAACACCTTTGTGTGGTCGGTCTGTCGAGCTGGTCGGTCCGGATCAGATCAGTCGCCACACGCAAAAGGGAAGAGGGGTGTGGGTGTGTGGTGGAAGTGCGTGGTTGTTGAGCCAGATCTTGACACCTCTGTCGTTTTCGTTATTTTTTTTTTTTGGCTTGGGTCTGTTCCTCTTT
>PCDI01000003.1:382619-419256 GCA_002778195.1 Raffaelea ambrosiae
CGCTTCTGCTTCTGGCGGGCTGGCGAACAATGGGTGGAGCGGCTCTCTGGGCAGTGGTACTGTCCTATTGGTTCTTCTTTTGGCAGGTGAAAAGCAACAAAACAGAGCCAGCCGGGTTTTAGGAAAGCATAAAAGAGATGATAGATAATAGATAGGTAATGTGGCAAGTAACTACATAGTAGGCCTTGAAATCGGTCACACACAACGACGGAAACAGGCAGCCCTGTGCTGGGCCCCAAAACAGAGCAAGTGTGGTAATCAACAGGCGAGTGTTAGGGGGATTGGGGGGCCTACGACAACGGATGGTGGCCTGGCCGTTAGGGAAGGTGGAGAGAGAGATAGAGGGGCCGTAGGGAGATACGGCGGGTGACAGTTACTGTCAGTGGATATTACCCGCAGGCACACAACAAGGCAGCATCTGCCTCCTGTGGCGCAGCACTAGCCACTGGGGCGCTGTAGATTTTGCTTTTCCAGCTACGGGGGCTCGTAGGCCTGTCCAATGGCTTGTCTCGGTTTTCCGTTCCTGGTCCAGACCGAAAGTTAGTCAGCACAATGCTTGACTGCAACCTTGGTTCGGCGAAGGGGAAAAAAAACGACGTCACTCGGAGCGCATTTTGGAGAAAGGGAAAAAAAAAAATTTACACAACGTCAACGACCACACGACACTCACACTCTGTGCGCCAACCACCCACGATTGTCACAAGAAACTAGCATGGCGCAGGACAACAAGGCCCCGACCTCGGCGGAGGATGTCTCTGCGCCTCCTGTTCCAAAGTCCACGCCGCTTTTGGAGAAGCTCAATGGCTGGGGATGTATGTGATCACACACTGGCCCCAAAGGAGTCAATTGGCTCTTAAAACCACCATCGTAGCCATTCTGGCGAAATTGGTGTTTGTTCTTTTGTGGGAAATCTGACCGCTAACGCTCTTCTTCTCCTCTCTCTCTCTCTGTGCAGCCTCCGCCTTCCCCCCAATGGCCCTCGCCACCCTCGTCACGGCCATCCACACCCGCCCCATCCAGCCATTCCCTCTCCTGTTCGCGCCCGCCCTCCTCTTTGCCGGCTATGTCAATGTCGCCGGCTACGCCATTGACGCTGCCGGCATATCGGCCGCATGGAGCGGGCTCTACGTGCTGCTGTCGCTGCGACGGCTGCGAGGCTATTATTCGCTCCGGAGGGGTGTGAAGAGTGCAGTCCGCAACGCGGTGCCGCGGTCCTGGACGCCGGCGTCGCTGCGGACGTCGTCACGGCGGATGAACACGCCGGCGCGGAACGCGGTGACCGTGGCGGCGATCGGTCTGGGCACGGTGAATTGTGCGGCCGGAACCGTGACGTACACGCTGATGGGAGACCGGGAGAAGGAGCGGGAAGAGCGGGAGGAGAGAGCGCGGTGGGGTTAGGACAAATAGGGAGGAAAGAGGTGACCACGTTCCGGTGTGAAACACACAAATGATGGAGGAGACCAACGGTGTCAACATCAGAAGAAGGAGTAGTAAGAACGTCGACGACGGCAGAAGCGACGGCCACGGCGGAACAGTGGAAACTGGCCCACGAGACAAACGATTCAGCATACACACAAACGATCTCAAGGAACCATCTCAAATGAAATAGACAGGTCTCACGAACAACAAACAAAAAAACAACAGCAAGGATGCTGCTGTATTTTGTATTTTGTATTTGTATAAAAAAAAGGGAAGGGAAGGAAAGGGAAGGAAAGGAAAGGAAAGGAAAATAAGGCAGTCCCCCAAACACCTTGAGGCATGACAGCCAATGCAACCCAAAAGCATAGAATAACTAAGTTCAAAAAAAAAAAAACCACCAAACCCATACATTAACCATAGACCGCTGTTTTGGATCTTATCCACAGTGGCCCGGATATGAAAAATAAAAACGAAGAATAATAAGAAACATAGATCATGACATGTAAGGAATACAAGAGACAAAGAGGAGATCAAAACAAGTGATTTAAAAAAAAGTAACTGTGTTGCAATGATCAAGCCAGAGAGGCAAAACACACGCGAGTCCAGACTACGCCAAGCCTGTTCACCAATCACTCTTTTGAAGACTTCACCCTCAACACCCTTCCTCTAACGGAGACTTTCTCAGCTCTTGATAAGTCCCGCCGTCAACCTCTTCTCCTTTAATATGTATGCAAAGAAACAAAACAGGAGAGAAAAAAATTCAGAGGGGAGGAAGTAAAACAAAAAAAAACAAAAACCATCGCTGTCCCATACTGAACCAATCCGATAAAACAGAGCCCAGTCGCAATTCCGGCGACAATCCCAAAACAAAGGAAAATTAAACCTTTTAAAAAGCCCGGTTAAGAACATGAGTGTTAAAGTTGTGGTATGAAGGCCTAGACCGCTTTCATGATCACCGCCGGTTCGGCGCAGTAAACTTGGAGCCCGAGACCATCCAGATGAGCAGTACGGTTACGGAGAAGACCGTGGCGCGAAAGAAGTTTGGGACACGGAGCCACCGTGCCGCAGGAAGGGCAACCTGTCGAGTCTCGCCGATTTCGTTTGTGGCGCTGCTGTTAAAGTCCAGGTTGCACTTGGCGACGAGGTCGGGGATGCTGGCCAGGTTGAAGTCGGCAATATATTTGACATCGCAGTCGCGCATCTTGCTGCCGGCGTACGCCTTGTACTCGCCGATGATGCGAGGCGTGTCCCAGCCAGCAATCTTGCGCACCACGGCGACGACACAGCCTGTCCGGTGCTTGCCGTGATTGCAGTGGATCAGCAAGGGATGGTTTTTGCGATCCAACACCACGGCCAGGATAGCCTCCATGGTAGGAAGAGGAATCTCCTCCTTTTTGGTGCCCTTCATGCGGATGATGTGGTGCTGGATGTGGTTGGCGTCCATGAACTTCTTGTACCCTTCGGTAAAGTTCTTGTCGACCAGTGTCCTGCAAAACATATAATTAGCTTGCGGACAAAAAAAAATTTATAAAAAATAAAACAAAAAACAAAAAACAAAAAACAAAATAAATGTAGGGAGGAATAATTCACGCACACTATGGTCTTCAAGCCGAGCTGCTGGATGAAGTCGTAATTTTCCGGTCTTGGATAGCTACTCCGGAACAGGCCAGGAATGACGGTGCCAAAATTGTGCGGTGCATCGTCCGGCAGCAGCTGGCCGTCAGGGGCGAATCCCGGCGAGGGAGGCTCTGGATGCAGATGTTAGCAACATGTATCGGAATGCGGGGATGGTTCGCCGCACGGCTGCTGCTTCGGGGCAGAGCACGTGGTGGAAGGGCTTTCTTACCTTCGCTGAGCGCGTCGTCCGAGTCGCCGCCATTGCCAGGCAGAGTTTCAGAAGCCATGGACGAGGATGTCGAATATAGCGACGACGAGACGCTGATGCGGCTGCTGCTATTGCTGCTGGACAGTGGCGGTCTCCGCTCCACGCCTGGCGACGTGACAATGGTAGGGTCCCGGCAGGTCGAGAGCGGCGCAGGGACTGGGCGCGGCAGTGCAGTGGTGGTGCTGGTGGTGGTGCTGCTCGTGCTCGTGCTGTCTCCAATGGCGGTAGACAAGCCTTCCATAGCACCTGCTGGCTTCGCCTGTTGGCGTTGGTGGTGCTGGTGGTGGCGGCACTCGCGCTGCTCACTAGCCAGCTCCTCCTCGACGAAAGACCGGCCACTCCGCTTTGTGACCATCTTGCTGTTGCTGGCGTTCGTGGCTGCCGCTTTTGGCGCGAGAGGCGGCACAGGACCGCGATCACTGGGCAACAGCGTAGGCGAGGCTAGGCCGAGAGTTTCCGGAGGGGTGGCCCGCCGAAGAGGAAACGTCGACGCTTCAGGCGTCATGTGAGTAGTCGACAGGAGGAGATTGAGAGGCGGATGTGACTTGTGGTGAACAGGTCGCGAGTATTGTCGATGAAGCGCGCGGTTGTTGGCGGCAGGTGAAGAGGACCGAGGTAGAGGACCGGATGAAAGAGAGGAAGAGAGCTTGAGAAGGAGCTGTAGGAGAGGAAGAGCAAGAGAGCTGGGGAGAAAGCAGTAGAGCGGTCAGGTCAAGCCAAGTTACGGGCAGATGCAAATAAAGCTCCAGAGAAGAGACAGATGAAGCAAGTCAGAAAGCCCTCCCAAATGAGGACGGCTCTACCTGGCAACGGGGCTCGAGTCGAGAGACCGCTCGCCTCTTTAGAGGAGAGGACCGCGTGACGCAGGACAGCCTTGGAGGAGCATTTTGTCGGGTGTCCAGGAATTGCAAGGTAGAGAAAAAGAGAGAGAGTGTGTGTGTGGGATCAGAGCTCGTGTACGTGCACTGGAAAGTGGGATGCGAAGGAGAAAGAGAGCGAGAAAGAAAGCGAGGGCGTGACAATAAGTTGGACACGATCAAGTGCGGTGCAAGGTTGGATGTAATGGTCGAAAGCCAAAGGAACAAAATCCAGCAAGCGAGATGGGACGCCAGAGAGCCCCAACTTCGGACGATGGCAAAAAAAAAACCCCAAAAAAGCACCTTAGTTGAATAAGAAATTTGGTGGGTTCGCTTTTTTGCCGGTGGGTTTTCTGGGGGGATTTGGCAGGGGAGCACAGAAAAATGGGGATAATAGGCCTGTTGGTCGGTGAGGTAAAGGGGACGTGGCTGCTGCTAATGCACGCGAATCGCCTGCCCCAGAAAGCGGAATGCAGAAGAGGGGGGGGAGAAGAAAAAGAAGTAAAACGGCCAAAGGCACAAAAATCACTTGTAATCACAAAAGTCACAACAGTCACAAAAGTCACAAGAGGCACAAGAAAAAAAACTCACAGCGAGAGGGATGACGCTGTTTTTCTTCGGTGACATAAGGATGATACGGACACACGGCGAAGAAATGAGATGAACGCACGACTTTATTTTAGTTTTTTTTTGGGCAGGCCACTGCCACGAAAAGAGAAAGAGCGCATGCAGCTTCGGAAGGCGCGACTGTGTGAAGAACGAACCCCGTCTGTTGGCGTCTTCCTCTAGCTTGGGGGGGGCGGCGTTTGTCATGGCCCATTTTGCGACCTATTCTCTCTCAGTCTGTCCGTTTCTCCTGCGGCTTACCTGACCAGCTGCTATTGCCTGCTAGGCCGCCCCTCCCCCCATGACGCTGGCTGTTGTGAGTCTGATTTCACACAGTACTTGTTTGTCAAGTCTCCAAAGCGTTAAAGTGCTTTTTATTTTCTTTTTACCACAAACGCGCGTTGTGCGTGGGAGTGGGGGAGAACCGGTCAGTCCACTACTTGGAGAGCGAAAAAAAATATATAAAAAAAATAAGAAAAATAAATCCCCGAACAAGATGCACAAAGGTACACACACAAAAAAGAAGAGCACAAAAAAAGACAGTGGATGGGTAAGATACGGAAAGAGGCTGAGGTCTGGACCCCCGCGCCAGAATGACCAGGCAGGGGGACGGGAAGGAGCTCACGAGACCCCAGAGTCTCACCCTCCGACACGCGAGTCAAGGGTGCCAAAAAGCAAGGCACGGCGGAAGGAGCCAAGCCAGGCGGGTCAATTGAAATGGTCGCACCAGCAGCCAGGAAGAGCAGCAGCAGCAGCCAAGGCGTTTGCCGCCGTGCTCCGGCAGCTCGGTCACGTCGTGGGGAGATTTGTGCTTATGTAACACAGGGGCAGAACGACAGGACCGGACGACGAAGACACGTGCAGGCAGCGGAAGACGACGGAGCCCGGAGGCAACGTCATGAACTTTGCAGTTACGAGCACGGTGTAGATGCGTATTGCGTCCTTGAATTATTTAATCGGTGCCGTACTCTATAGTAGCTACTGCCCTCAAGCTGCTCGGCTTCTGGAGTGCGCTGCTCGTACTCGTAGACTAACCTCAAAATCACTCGGCCTCGAGGAGAAGGCACGTGACTGTCGGCCACCTCCACCGGATCCTTCGTCGGAGATGTGTTTGCATCCGCGCAACACCGAGGGCGAGAAAACCGCGGATTATTACAGTGCTTTCCACAAAGGGCAACTGTCCGAGCACACCGTAGAAGCTGGTCCAATGTCCGCCTTACCCACCACATTTTGCGCCGGTTACGTCACCATGAAAGCACATTTGCCTTTGTCTGCGAGATGGACAAGTCTCAGTCAGCTCAGTGACAGAAAACAAAGCCAGCAGCAACAGCTCGCCTCACTATACACCGTAAGCCACCAGACAGCCCTCGACAGAGAATTTTTCAAGAGAGAGAGAGAGGGAATGACCGACGAACGGCCCGCTGTAGGAGTGGGTAGTCTGGGCCTAGAACACGAGCAGACCGCTCCAAGTCGAAAAAAACAAGCGGGCTTCTTCTTCACTCTATTTCGCTCTTTTTTTCCAGTGCACGGCCGCCTTGCCAGGGGGGTGCTTGTGGCCGCTGAGAGGCTGCCATTCGGTCGCATAAGCGGCAATTGCGCGCAAGTTGCTCCGTGAGCTGTTTCGCTGTGTAATATAATAACTATGTGTTTTGTTATATGTATGAGATAGTCATCGAAACGAGAGCCGCCAATAACGCCCACCGCCTGTCTATATGCACATGTTTCGCGAATCCACCCCCAACCTCACACAATCGCCTGCCTGCTTGGGGGGGTCGTGTGGCCCTCTGCTGGGAAATTGCAGCGCACGCATGAAAGCAAAGACGGCGACCTGGCTACCGAGACGGTCCTCCCCAGCGGCGGCTTATGTCATGGCAGAGGCAGGGGGACACTGTGTCACGTGTCATGACTGAAGACGGCTCACGGCTTGCTCTCATGGGATGCCCGTTTGATTCAAGTGCCAAGTGTCTCACAGGCGTATCTTTACTTGCCTGAAGACTTTGCGGCTGTGGCAAGTGTCCGGCAGCGAGTGCAATATCGCACCCGTCTCTATACGCCTGCGGACCGGCATCTCTCTGCCTGCATGCGAGACYYTGYKKSTGTGKSTGTGTCGGCCCCGTGCATATATATGCCGCAGACCAGCAGCAGAGCCGTGTCCAGATCGAGCCAATCTCACCAATTGCCCGTGTCCTGCAGCCTTGTCTAGTCGAACCTGGTCTGATGGGCTGAACAGCCTGCTTCCCGTTTATTGTCCCCAGACGCATCTGGGTCATGGGTGGATCCACCCATGCTCAGCTAAACAAAAGGCTACGGCTGACTCGTGTGAATTGCCGTGAGAAGAGGCCCTGTTGGGCTGGGCTGCTTCCCCCCCCCCCCAGCTCCTCTTGATAAGAGATATGGACAGCAGCAAGTTCTGCGGGGGTTCCTTTCTAGCTACGTTACGCGAGCTAATGCATCCATCCCATCGGACAAGAACAACGATGAGTAGGGGGAAGCAAACAATGCTGGGCAGTCCCCCAAGAGGAGAGATGGGGTTGTGTCGCATGGGCTGGGACAACGACGGTGCTGGCTCATGGCATTTTGAGCATTTTACCATTCTTTTTTTTTTGGCCATCTGTGAACTGAGCCCGATGGCAGGTTGACGCGGAAGGCGAAGCCGGCCAGCCGGGCACCCCGGAAAGTGCTCCGGCAAATTCTCCGGGCGCCGAACCTTTGTTTGGCACTAACACGCGCCCGACGGGCACACGACGGCACATCCTCCGCGACGAGCCTGCCAAAGGGCCTTGTAACGTAGTGGGCAATGGTTGCAGGGCCGGCCAGGGAAAAAAAAGTCCGTTGTTGCAATCAGGCACTATTAAAAGAGAGCATGGTTCCTTACCCCGTTGGGGAGTGGAAGGAGGAGGGAAGGAAGATTTGGAAACGAGAACGACCTGTGTTGCGTGGGATCGAACCTTTTTTTTTTTTTTTTTTTGGTCATTGCCACGTTCTCTCTGTGCTGTTGTTACATTCTCTATCATTGGGTCGCGTACCATCTTGCATCGATATCGACGCTCTCGATATCGTGTGCGACTTTGAAGGGGGAACCAACCTTAATCGAGATTAAGCTTAATCAACGGAAGAGAGAAAGGAGACGACACACAACTTGAGAGACCAGAGAACTACATCCCAGGCCATGGGTAGCATAATCGAAACCGATAAGCTGGCGGCCACGCGGCCGGACTTGTCGCCCAATCTCAAGGACGAGCCGGGGGTGCTGGACCAGGTGAGTTTGATGGAGGGGACGGGACCATGTCCGAGGTCCTCGAGACGCTTTGGCACACAGGACACACACCGCCGCCCCGGAAATACTGACGCACAACCAGAAACGGGCCAAGGCCCTGTCTGCTCTCTACTCCGAGTCGACCAAGGCCAAGATCTGGCATGTGGCCTCCAAGGCCTTGCTGAGGGTATGTTCTGCGCTTGTCTGTACATGACAGCCTCCCCACAGACATTCCGCAAAGGGTCTTGAAACCCCCACATTGCCATGGTGGCCTCTCTTTCTCTTATGGACGGTGTCCTCTGACACGATCTGAACCTGTTGCTTAGGCCACGCCCCCGACCCTCTATCCCGAGTACACCAGCCCCGGCGGCGGCACCGAGTACGTCTACGGCGAGCTCGACTTTTGGCTCTCGGGCTTCTTCCCGGGCAGCCTCTACCTCCTGCTCGAGCGCCAGCGCAAGTACGGCCACCTGTTCCCCGTGGCGCGGGCGGGCGCCAACGCGACGTCGCCGGCGGCGGCCGTGCCGCACGACCGCCAGCTCCAGTTCGCCTGCGAGTGGTGGACCGAGTCGCTGCACCAGAACGGCACGTTTTGCGACAACCACGACCTGGGCTTCATGATCGTGCCCTGGGCGCGCCCGGCCTGGCAGCTCAACGGCGACGCCCGCGCCCACGCGACGCTGTGCACGGCGGCGGCCACGCTGGCGTCGCGCTACGTGCCGGCGGCGCGGGCGATCCGCTCCTGGGACGTGGCCTACACCAAGACGTACCAGTTTACGGACCCCCGCACGGATCTCATCGTCATCATCGACAACATGATGAACCTGGACCTGCTGTTCGCCGCCGCCCAGTACACGGGCCACCAGAAGCTGCGCGACGTGGCCGTGCAGCACGCGCGCACGACGCAGCGCACGCACGTGCGGGCCGACTTCTCGACGTTCCACCTGGCGGACCTGGACCCGGCGACGGGCGCCGTCAAGGCGCAGCTGACCAACCAGGGCTACAGCCACGGGTCCTGCTGGTCGCGCGGCCAGGCCTGGGCCATTGCCGGGTTCGCCGAGACGTACCACTGGACCCAGGACGTCTCCTTCTTGGCCACCGCGCGCGGCTGTGCCGACTACTTTTTGCGCCGCGTCCGGGCCACCGCCACGGGTGTGCCGCCGTGGGACTTTGACGCGGTGCCCGGAGACGTGGCCGGCGAAGGCGGCCAAAAGACGGGAGCCGGCGAAGGCGGCCAAAAGACAGGAGCCACAGACGGCGGCCACAAGACAGGAGCCGCGGAAGGCGGCCACCAGACCGACGCGGGCCTCCCGCCCGGCAACGACAGCGAACCGAGGGACACGAGCGCGGCCATGGTGGCCGCGTACGGCATGCTGCTGATTGCGCAGGCGCTGCAGTCGCGGGGGGGCGGTGCCGGCGGCGGCGCCGAGGACGCGGCAGCCGCGGCGGCGACCTACATCGAAGGGGCGCTGCAGCTGACGGAGGCGGTGGTGACGCACCACCTGAGCCCGGCGGCGTCGTTCCGGCGGACGCCGCTCGCGGTGCCGCAGCGGGCGACGCACGACGCGCCGGCGGCGAGCGAGGAGGCGACGCTGGAGGTGGACGTCCACGGGCCGGAGACGATTCTGCAGGCGGCGACGACCAACAACCACGTGCACGCGGTGCGGCGGTGGGCGGACCACGGGCTGGTGTATGCGGACTACTACTTTTTGCTGGTGGGCAACAAGCTGCTGGAGATGGGGCTGGGCAGTCTGATTCTGAAGCACGGGAGGGAGTGAAGGCGGGAGGGGAGGTGAACGAATGGACGGAGGCGGACACAGCCCGGAGAATGGAGAGCATACACACACATATATATATATAGCATATCATCATTGTCATCCATTTGAGAGAGACAACACACGCACACATGGACTAGAGGCGTCCATCATGGACCGGGGTACCAGGTACGAGGGTCTCTATAGCACATGGGGCCTACCAGAATAAGAAACCCACCAAAAAAGGGCCACCAAAGGACCAAAGGACCACCAAAATGCAGTCTCCCCAAAAGAAGAAAAAAGAAAAAAAAGAAGAAAAAAAAGAACAGAGACGAGAAAAGCCCTTGCTGGAGACCGTGCGGGAACAGACGGCCTCCTCAGTCGTCGGCGGGCTGGTTCGAAAACATGCTCACCCGCTGCGTCGGCAGAAAGGGATAGTCCAGAAAGGCATTGAGGTCGTCCAGGTCCAGATCCATGCTGCCCACGCCATTCATGCTGGTGGCCACCGGTACGCCGGACATGCCGGACACGCCGACACCAGTCACGCCGACGTCAGACACGCCGACGTCCGAGACGCCGACGACGGGGACGACGCCGTCGTACGCGGGGCCACCGCCGTCGTACGCGGGGCCACCGCCGTCGTACGCGGAGGGGCCGCCCTCGTAGGGTCCGCGGGCCGGCGTCCCGCCCGTGTGGGCCACCGCTTGCTGCTCAAAGGCGAGCGGCAGCGGCGGGTAGGCCATGGAGATGCTCTCGGGCGAGCCGTCCGAGTAGTGGTCGGCCGCGCCCGTGCTGGGCGGGACCACCGCCGACAGAGCCGGGCCGCCGCCGGCACCACCACCACCACCTATGGGGGTGCCCATGGGGGGGCCCATGGATGGGTGTCGTTGTCGTTGTTGCTGCTGCTGCTGCTGCTGCTGCTGCTGTGGGTGTGGGTGTGGGTGTGGTGGATGGTCATACATGGGCTGGGGTGGCATGTAGTAGCCGTGGGTGTGGCCGGTGGGCGTGGTGGTGGTCGCCTGGGGCGTGGAGAGGTAGCCATCGTGGCTGCCGTAGAGCATGGGATGCTGCTGTGCTTGGTGGAGGTGGTTCGGCTGCGTCTGCAGAGGCTGATGCTGTGGATACTGTTGTTGGTGGTAGTGCTGGTGCTGCTGACGTGGCTGCTGTGGTGGCCGTGGTAGCGGTGGTGGGTGTCCCATCCCAGACGAATAGGACCCCCGGTGTTGCTGTTGCTGCTGCTGTTGCTGTTGCTGCTGTTGTTGTTGTTGCTGCTGCTGCTGTTGTTGTTGCTGTTGCTGCTGTTGTTGTTGTTGCTGCTGCTGTTGTCGTTCCTGCTGTTGTTGCTGTTGACGTTGCAGTTGTCCACCGTTTCCATTCCCGTGTCCATTCCCGTTGTTGTTGCTTCTGCTGTTCCCATCATCCCCTTGCTCGTCCATCGCTGCCACCGGCGTCTCGTGCGTGGCCTCGTCGGAAAACGCCGCCTGCCGGATGTCGCTCGGCACGTTGGGCACGCTCGGCCCCAGCTGGCGTGCCTGCAGCAGCCGCGCGGCAAACTTGGTGGCCAGGTTCTGCCGGTCGGCCCCCGAGGGCAGGACGGCCGGGGGGGGCGGCGGCGGCGGCGGCGTCTGTTGTCTCGTGTCCCGCCGGGGGGCGCGGGTGGTGGTGGTGGAGGAGGAGTACATGGCCCGGGTGGTGGTGGTAGTGGTGGAGGAGGAGGAGCACATGGCCCGGGCGGCGGAGGAGGAGGAGGACATGGACCGGGCGGCGGCGGCGGAGGAGGACATGGACCGGGGCGGCGGCCCGTTCCAGCGGCGGCCAATCTCGCACAGGCTCTCGACCAGCGAGTCGAACTCGGTGCGCAGGGGCACGCGGTAGTACGTGGCGTGGGCCAGCAGCATGCGGCCGCAGACGAACAGGCAAAAGGCAAACTGCGGGTTGGTCGGGATGGGGTAGTTCTGCAGGAACTGGGCGGCAATGATGGCCACCTCGGTGCCGGCGGCCAGGCAGGTGTCGGCGCTGGAGCTGGAGGGCAGGCGCAGGGCCGCGCCGCCACCGGCCCCGCCGGCCGAGGCCGAGATCTCGCGCCAGGCGGGCGACACATACGCAATGCCCTGGTGCAGGAGCACGACGGCGGTGTTGTGGGTCAGGTGGGCGAGGGTCAGGTTGGGGTCCATGAGGCCCTTCTCGTTGACGGCGCAGGCCTCGCGCCAGCGCGGCGGCAGGAACAGCTTCCACTGCACCAGACGCAGGTCCAGCTGCTTGAAGCGCATCAGCCACAGCTGCACGTCGTGCGTCGACGACACGTCCACGGCCCGCTGCAGGAAGAAATGCGTCACCTGGCTCAGCGTCTCCGTCGCCTCGATGCAGTAGGCAAACCCGCCCAGGAACTCCTGCTCCTCCTCGCTCGCCGGCCGGCTCGACGGCGGCAGCACCGCCGCGCTCCGGTCCTGGGAAGCATGCGGATGGTGGGGGTCGTCGTGGAGACGCCGACGGCCAGCCGCAGCCGCCGCCCCAGCCGCCGCCGCCGCCCCAGCCGCAGTCGGAGCAGGCGCCGTCGTCGCATGCGCATGCGCACGCCGGCCCGGACGGCCGCCGTCCCGGTCGTCGCTGCTGCTGCCGTGCCGCCCCCGACGCTCCGCGGGGCGGGTGCTCTTCTGCGCGTTGTCCGAGATGCCAAAGTACGGCGTCGGCGTCTTGAGCGGCTCGCCGCTCTCCCACAGCGCGCCCTCGCACGGCAGCCGCCGCTGGCCGTCCGCGCTCGTCAGCGACAGGTTCCAGCCCGTAGTCACGCACGAGAACCGGTCCATCAGAAACACGTTCCAGAACACCCGCCGCCGCTCCTCGATCTCGATCCACGACCGGCACGGCGGCAAGAACACCATGCGCTTGATCAGCATGTTGTTGTTGTTGTTGTTGTTGGTGGTGGTGCTGCTGCTGCTGCTGTGGCGGCGCACCGACGTCAGTGCCGGCGCCTCCTGCACCCCCTCGTCCTCGTCGTCGTCCTCGTCTTCGTCCTCGACGCCCAGCTGCAGCTGCTCCACCGTGCGCGTCATGCTGCCCACAATCGACCACGCCGACGGGCCCCGCCCGCTCCCAATCGTGTCGAACGCGCAGATGATCATCGCCTGCAGGTTCTCCACCGAAAACGACTCCATGCTCTGCAGAATCACCGTCTGCCGGCACCGCTTGGCCAGCTGCGCCCGCACCGCCGGGCTGGCCAGCCGCGGGTCGTCCGAAAACCGCACGCACAGCGACACGATGGCGTGGAAGATGGTCGTCAGCTGGCGCCGCTGCGCCGGGTGGGCCATGCGCTCGCGGAACCGGCGGATGTGCATCATCGGGATCCACGGGTGGATGATGTCAAAGTAGATGTCCGTCAGGGCGTCGACGAGGTCGTCGGGGGGCAGTCCGGTGCCCGTGGTGTCGAGTGCGTTGAGGGCGTCGAGGGTGGTCGGATTCGTCGTCGTCGCCGTCGTCGCCGTTGCCGTGTCGACGGTCTCGGTCGTAGACGACGATGGCGGCGGCGGCGGCGGCAAGTCTATTGCCGCCTTTCCGCTCCTGTCCCGGCCTGTGTCTACACCTGCTCCTCCTGCCCCGTCTGCTGTGCTTCCCGTTCGCTGCCGCTTGTTCGACATGTCCTCCTCCTCGAGGTCGCCGTCCGCCGTCTTGGCCGCCAGCGACGACAGCATCTCCTTCAGCTGCGCCGTCTGCTCCAGCAGCTGCGACGACGACGACGCGCTCGGGCTGGGCAGATGCGTGGCCCCGTCTCCGTGGCTGGCCCTCTGCCTCCGCGGGTCCCTCCGCGGGTCGCCTCCCACGCCCCCTGGCGCGTCCTGCGCCGCTCCCACCGCGTCCAGACATCGCCACACCTGTTGCCAGAGCACGCTCTGGCCCAGGAACATGTTCTCGAGCGAGCCCAGTCTCTGGCTGAGGTTCTCAATCGCACCCATGCGCATCCCCGGCTTCGTCTTTTTGTTCTCGTACACGCACTCGAGGTCTGTCCATGCCAGAAAGGGTCAGCCGTCCGTCAGTCCGCCCTTGGGGATAACCCAGCTTGCGGCCTCGACTCACTGTAGCGCACACACTGCGAACACGGTTGGCGACGCGAACACTTGGCCTTTTTGCGCCGGCACGATTGGCATCTTCAGGTGGTCAGTCACAAATCGATCTTTCCTCTCGCCTCTCGCCTCTCCCAACAGCTCGTCATCACGTACGCTGGCCCTTCATCCTTCGCGGCGGTCCGCTTGCGCTTCGAAGATTGGTGGGCCCTCTCGTCCCGGTCGTCGTGGTTCTCCGCGTCGGCCTGGTCCTCTTGTGGATCCTCTGCATCCTCCTCCTGGAAGTCCTCCTCCGCACTGGATGCATCCTCTTCGGCAGCTGCCGCCACCGCGGTTGCTGTGGCACCCGCCACCGCTCCCGTCTCCGCTTCTGCCTCGGCTGCTGCTCTGGCCCGCTCCCGGCTGCGGATCCTGCTGGGACTCATCGTGAGCCTCTCGGCAGGAGAGACGACAGACAGACAGACAGAACGGCCCGGGAAGATGGACGGAACCGGCAATGACCTCGGGTGTAGTGTAGCCGTGTGGTGGCCGCTCGTTTTTGCTTCCTATTGGGACCGCTCGGCAACGCTAAGCTTGGCCGTGCCGCAGCTGTCAACGAGCTCACAGAAACCAAGCTCTGCTTGTGGAGAACTGTCAATGCTGTGCGTAATAGCAGCAGCCAATCCTTACTTCACAGTGGACACGAGACGAGAGAAAGCAACGGCAACATAAAAAAAAAAAAGAGACGCTGGTGCACTCGGGCCTTTTCTTGGGCCGGACGCGACATATGACGCATACAACAAGGGGAGGAGAAAACGAGACAATCGACTGTCCCCAGGCCACATGTCCATCCGTTGTTTCTCGCCTCTCCCGTTGGGATATCTGCTTGCCAACCAGCTTGGGAGGGGGCGCCGCGAGTCTGTCGCCCATTAGGTCATCTTATCAGTTTCTCCAGTTCTTTCAGCTCCAAGGACGGTAGCTCGAACCACTGGTCGTGCACTATTAGTCGGTAGCGTCCACGATACGGTCACGTGGAGGAGCTGAAGGCACGGCCACCGGAGCAAGTCCCGGACATTGGCCCGACCTGCAGAACCTCCTTCCTTTTTCTGGCAGGATCAATTGGCTACGCACAAAAAAAAAATCTTACGGTGTAGTTATCGAACGGGGTAAAAAAAAAGAAAGAACGAAAGAAAGAAAGAAAAGAGGGACCACCTCCGATTGGCAGACAATATGAGACAACAGACTGTGTCACCCGTCAGAAGCCATTGGGCGCTGGACCTTTCCACTATTTCTGTCAAATACATTGCTAGTTGGTACAAGCACAAAAGCAACCAACGACTGCCGCTCAGCCAATGAGAGCCGTTGTTCCAAGTCTCTCTGAAGGGTCTCTGAACACCTTGCCATCTCCGTGTCAATGCCATACACCCCCGGCACGGGTTGCAGGAAATTGAACCTCGCCTCGGACACCCGTCTTTGCAATCTGTACGATTATGCCAGACAGCCAGAGTCTGGGGAAGAAGACCAAACAACGAATGAGAGCCGAGAACAGCCCCCAAGAGTATCAACACACCCAGCTATAAGAGATCAACAAAGGCGGGCGCTTCGCAAAACCTGGTTGGTTCCAGCTGCGAAGAGGGGAAGGACAACCGACGAACACGAGTGGTCAAAGAGAACAGTATGAGACTGTTTTGGGTATACACATAGATATATATTATATTCGCAGAGCATAAAAGACAAGCAGCAGTCAAAGGTCAAGATGCGTGTGGCTCGTGGGATAAATCAGACTGTGTGCCCGCCCTCTTTAGTTGGCCTCCTCTTGTCCCATCCTTCTTCCGTTGTCTTCGCTGCAGCAACTTTTCTTTCCATACGTCGTTCATTGTTGGATGGCCAAGTTCCAATTCACTTTAGCCAGAAAGGTAATAAGAAGTAACCAAAGCAGACACGCGAACAAATCAGCAAACAAATCAGCAAAGATGAAGCATGCAAAGCCATTTTCCCCTGTCAAAGTACTGTTACAAAAGGGCTTCGCAAAGAAGGCATCACGAAAGCCAGAAAAAAGACAAGAAAACGAGAAGCAACATAAACAGAAAACGACAAATGTTCCTCCTTCGCCAGTCCTTGGGTGCGTCCTGTTCCGCACCCACCCACCGATTTTGGTTTGTTTCTTTCCCAAGCCCAGACTCCCTCTTTCCTTTCTCCATACCGACCTTTTTTCTGGGGTTTTTATCTGGTTCCTTTCTCTCCCATATCCTCCTCATTAACGAAAGGTCTGATGGCAGACTGACATCTTTTAAATTTTTTTTTCTCCGCCAGTCTCAGCTGCCATGGCTGATCGGGGCAGGCTGAGAAGCGTCTCCCGTTTTCATCTTAGTTTTTCTTTTTCATCTCTAAAACAGATAGAGAGCCAATCCTGAGCAAACCTGAATGAAAAACAAGCAGGGGATAAAACGCAAGCAATCAAGGGACGCAAGCACGCGAACAAACGAAAACGCAGACAAGCAGGGAAGCAACGCGAGCAAGGGACAACGGTGCACAAAAAAAAGAGTAACGAAATTGGTGGCCGTCAGATCAGGACTTCGTAATACTTCGACACGTTCAACAACACCGTGATATAACGCCACAAAACCAAACAGCTCAGCCTCCGCGGAACTCACAACGCCGATTCGTCGTATCCCTCCTTTATAGGATATCAAGCCCGGGGATAGGAAGTGCTCATGAGGATATGGAAAGAAAAGAATAAAAACAAGCATAACCAAAGGGGTGAGAAAAAGGGGGAAAACACATTGCCGCCCCAAAGACGCAAAGCGTTCGATGGAAGTCGACATGCAATGAATTACAGAAAGACGTAAGTAGCCATTGTGGGTGGCTCGCCCGACATTATTGCCGTGGCAATAAGGAATGTAGGACACAACGAGAAAACAAAAAACAAAAAACAAAATAACAAAATAACAAAATAACAGCAAAGGGCCTCCCCCGACAACAGATGGAAACAGGCTCATGAAGGAGCATGAGCGTGGCACAACAAAACAACAATAAATAACAATACAGTACACGAGGTTGTCGCACCTCTCGAAGGGGTATTTGCGTTTGTGGTTGGGGGTATTGTGGAAGGGGCTCTCGATGGACAGCAAAAACAACAACGAATGCGAGATAATCACAAACGACGAAGCGAGGGACTGGATGAATGCAGAAAAAAGGGAAAAGAACGAAGCCTGTCACGAATCGAAACAGGCTGCTTTCACATCTGCTCGATACGCGCACTTGGCATCTGGATACCGGCTGTCTCGAATTCCAACTTGGCCTCACCCCACGGGTCATACACAGCAGTCCCATATGTCTGAATCTGGGGCATTTGGGGCACCTCAACTGGCGACTGGTATGGCACTCCCTGGTACCACTGCTCCTCAGCTGCCTGCGGTTGCGGTGCGGCCGCTTGCTGTTGTGGCGGGGCCGGAGCGTAATGCTCTTGTGTGCCCTGCGGTCCGGCTGACTGATTCGGCGCCACAGGTGTGTGCGCCGTCTGTTGCGTCGGGTAGTGCACCAAGGGCGTCTGGTGGTCAATGGGCGAAGCCGTGTGAAGCGCATAAGTTGCGGCCTGGGCAGCTTGGTGCGTATAGAAGCCGTCCTGTGTCGAGGGACTGCGGCCAGACGCAGAGAAGCTGCCTGGACTGCTCTGGATAGATGCGGCAAGGCCTGGAGTCGCGGAGTAAGGGATGTCCACGGCGATGCGCTCGACTGATTGGCGCGGAATCTGGCTGTGATATGGCGCCGTCGTCGGAACCATATGTGGGTTGGTGTTCATGGTTGCCACGCCCGGGTTGTTGTGGTCGGTGACATAGTAGGGGTGCTGCGACAAACTGGCGGTCCGGTGCATAATCGGCATGCCACCATGATGAGGCGGCACAGACGTTGCCACGGCCACAGCTCCTGCGGCCACGGCGGCAGCGGCGGCAGGATCATGGATGGGCTGGCCCTGGAAGTCGTGCGGACCTCCCGAGAGGCTGTGGCGGTGCGGGGCACCATACTGCGGTGGCAGGCTGTAGCCAACCTGTTGGCCAAAGTCGGCGAAGGACTGGGCGCGGTGGATCGATTGGTGCTGTGGGATGCTTCCAACAGCCATGCTCGGCGGAGGGGGCCAGTGCATGGCATGGCTCTTGGGCGTTGAGGGCGACTCGTCGCTGCCGGACTCGGATGTGCAGTCGTCCAGTTCAGAGGAGTGAATTCCACGCTGGTGAGAACGACGCTGGTGCTTGACCATGGTCGTCTTTCGGCAAAAGCTGCGGGCACTGTTAGAAGGAACAGGAAAACGCACGCTGAAGAGCCAGTAGCTCCCTGCTTACCTCTTCAAGCATCCGTCATGAGAGCACTTATACGGACGCTTGCCGGTATGGATCCGGCGGTGGCGGGCCAGACTCGATGACTGTGCCTGAGGTTAGTGTTGGGTTCGAAGCAAGGGTCCCCAAGTGGAAGCCCGGAGCGGGCGTGGTTGACACGAACATCAGAGAAACGCTTATTGCAACCGGCATGCTGGCACATGTGCGGCTTCTCGCCGGTGTGCGTGCGAATGTGCACGGTCAAGGCACTGCGCTGGATGAAGCTCTTGCCACAGCCAGGCGTGTTGCACTGGTACGGGCGCTCGTTGGTGTGTATGCGGTAGTGGCGTTGAAGATCCGACTTGCGGTTGAAGCTCTGTGATGTTGTCAGCATATGCGTCCTGCGCACCCAGAGCACGCTTCGTGTAGTTCCGTCCCTACCTTGTTGCACGCTTGCCAGTCGCACCGGAACGGGCGAGGAGCGGGCTCGTGATCCACGAGTTCCATGAGTTCCATCTCTTTGGGTAATAGAAAGGTGTCTGTCGGCAAAATTGAAAGAAAATGGGAAATATATCCACGTAACGGACCGAAGCGTTTGTGGAACTTGGGTGTGGAGAGAGCGGTTTATATATGTTGCCCAGAAGTCGCGAACGGCGGAAATGATCTTTGTGGGTCGTTCAGCAAAAACGAATATTGGGATATGAACCGGGGAGAGAGAAGAAAGTCGCCAAGAAGAATAAGTGGAAGGGGGGTAGACGAAACACTCTCAGTCGAATATGGTATGGGAGCGTGATCGACCTTAATGCGACCAGACAACAATGCGAACGTCGATTGCGCAACAGAAAGGAAAGAGCAACACAATTTCCAGGTAATGGGTGCCTAGATCGATGGGATCACCCAAGAATCAGTTGTGAGGAACAAAAGACCAGACAGGTAGTATGTTCCAGTGCGTCATCAAACACATCACTCTTCTGCTTTTTCAAACAAGACTGAGGTAAGGACAGGGTAGTGTTTTGGAGCCGGCCAGAAAGCAGTTCACAGACAACGGAAACGACTGGGCGAGTGTTGCAAGAAGGGACGAAAGAGACGAGATGGCACTGCAAGCCGAGACAACAAGAGGCAGATTGTGTGTGTGTAAGTGTGTCAGGGCGGTCAACGCAAGCAGTAACAGTCAATGAGGCTGATCTGTCTTGGGATTATTGAGGAAGGGGCGCAGCTCCAGAAACTCCAAACGACAAGAACAATAAATGACAACGGTGGGAATGACAACAGAAGCAGGTCGGTCTTAAACTTGAGGAGCAGAAGATGTCATCTCCATGAGATGAGTCGAGACAAGAGGGAGGAGTCGAGAAGGGGGAGGTGGGAAACGCTGTCTCTTTATGAATTCACCAAGACGAGGGTGGTAAAGAAGGGTATGAACGACTATGCCGGGGAGGAGAAGGACTGTGCAGGAGATGTTGCAAGATAATAAAAATAACAAAGTAGAGTAAAAAAGAAAAGAGTGGTTGAATGGTAGGGGGGGGGGTGACTTACGAGGAGGACCTGCAGGGGTCTGTATGGGCAGTCTCGCGCACAGGTACCCTATTTTTTTTTTCTTTTCTGGCCCGCAGGCAAGCTTTCGAAGCTAGCGATTAGGAAGCCGTTAGGTAGTTGCAACAGGATGGCTTGGCCAGGGACTTTCACTAATGGCCGTTGTAGGTTTGAAGGGGTAGGAAAGTGTGGTGGAGCTTCCGGGAGTCCGCTGTGATGAGAGGGTGGTGGCGGCTCAGTAACTTCGTGTGTTTCGAAGTTGAGTGTGTCGTTAAGTCAACCTTTTGGCTGTCTGCGTCGTATCCAGTTGATCCCCAAGTCTTTTCTCTTTCTTCCAAAAGAAGACAAGCCAAAAAAAGGTCCTCAGTTGCGAGAACCGGCGGTGGCGTAGCAGTGCCCAGTTTCTTGCCTGGGTCTAGTTGGTCAACAAGAGACACAGACTTAAACGCAACTGGTGTTAGAATATAACCAGAAAAAAAGCTTGACGTGACTGTCTGACGCGAGACGACGATGTGTTGGTGGGATAGGACACGAGTGGTTGAAGAAGACGGGAAGATATCTAGAGCAGTGAAAGATGTGTTATATGCGTGCTGTCTGCTTTCAACTTGGCCAGGAGACAGCGGGCAGATGATGGAAGAATGAAGATGTTCTTTAGTGCAGAAGGAGAGGGAAACTGCAGATATATAGGAAAGTCTGGTGTAAGCGATCTGCCCTGGAGAACATCAACACAAGATCGGATGCAGGTACAGAGCAGCAGGTAATAAGTATGTCTTGAAGTGGAGGACGTGGCAGGCAAACTAGCCAGCGAATGGAGGGGGGCGTAGGTGTAAGGCACATATGAGAGGCGTGTCCAGCAACGTGCACGGAGGCAATGTGGACGGGGACAGTGGAGGCCCAGAGGTGTGTTTTTCCAGACGAGGGTTGGATTTTCGGGGTAGCAAGTCGAGGGGAGGTGATGGAAGTGGAGAGGAGACAGTCGAGTGGCTGTTTGAATGCTATACCGTCGATGCTATGACGACCATTGGGCACAGAAAGAGGCAAAGGCGGACGGAGAGCATCAGAAACAGGCAGGACCACAGGTTACTGTGAACAGGCACGGCGGTCAAGGCTCTGCAGGACGGGACGATTGAAGCCCACCACCTATACCACCCTTGCTGCGTCCGAGTTTGTTCCCCTCTTCCTCTCGGACTCGATCGCCGTAGTATCTGCCACAGATGCGCCAAAGACTGCCGATGTGCTCTGGCTGTGCTCTGGCTGTGCTCTGGCTGTGCTCTGGACGTGCTGCAAGTGGAGGAAGTAGAACGTGCTGGTGCAATGCGAGGTGTGTTTTCTGCGGGTGTGTTTTCTGCCCCGTTCCGGAGCGAGTTTTCTCCTATACTGTCTTTGACTCACCTATGGTTCGTGTGGCTCGTTTGGAGGTCGCTGTTTCTCTGGATGTTTCCGCGAGATGGATGCTGCAGGAGGCAGAGGCTGGCCGTTTTGCTGGTTGTGGTGGGGAAGGGGAAGCAAAGAGACGGCGTCTGTGGAGGGCACGATAGGCAGAACGCTCGAGCACCTCTTGGTACAGACGTGGTCCTAGTAGGCACGAAGAGAGAACAGACACAGCTATGCTTGAGCACTCGGGGGTGTTCGCTTGTCCGTTTGCGCGTGCGTGCGTTTCTTGGTGTGTTTCTTGCTCGAGCGTGGCCAAGACCCTTCGGCGAGCAGAGCCCTGACTGCTGCAGGTTCAAGTTCCCGGCGAGACGCAGCGCAGCAGAGTTGATGTTGAGCTAGTGTCTCGATGCTGTTCGAACGACGAGGCGACGCGTATAACGCTTCCTTCGCAGTGTGTCGAACTGGCTTCTTGTCTGGTGTGGAGAAGGTTCTCTCGAATGCAGCACAACAATGTTTCTATGCTCGAGCGCACAGGCACCTCACCTGCATGCAGGAGATTCGAGAATTAAATAAGTCAACGGCGGAGAGGATAGATGAGCGCGAGAAGAAAGCGCTCTGACGAAAGAGAACCGACAAGGGGTCGAGACCGATCTTGCAAAAGTGGCCCACAAAGGAGAGGCAAATCCAAGTTGCAGAATGGAAGGAATGAATGAAAGAATGGAAGATGAGCAATGACACGGTGGGAGTGCTTTGGCAAACAAAACAAACGTGCACCAGGAAAGATCAAGACGCTCGAGCAGGTCGTGAAGTAGAGACAGCGCAATGGGTGACGGAGTCTGATATATACGCGTGTAAGAGCGAACAGGGAGTGGGTGCCCGGGTTGTTTACCTCCTATATGTTCAGTGACGAGGAAACAAGACAGAAAAGAAGAGCGTCCAACAAAGAGACATCGGGGAGAGGGCTAAGAATTGGGTTGGGAGAGGGAGGAAGAGGTCGAGATGGACGGAACACTAGATAGGAAACGGAAGCGGCAGGCAAGACTACGAGAGTGCAACTTTAGAGTGTGGGGAGAGACTGCGCACATGGTTCAGAGAGAGAGAAAGAGAAGGAGAGAGAGAAGTACGAGGGACTCGTACAAGCACGCCCCCCCCCCCCCCCCCCCCCTGGTCCATGTCTGTTGCTGTCCGGTGTGGAGTAGACGAGAGGCGAATGAAGACGAAAAGCGAACTACCCTGACCCGAACAAGACAGAGCAGAGCGCAGCAGAACGAGGCACAGAGGGGAAGGGAAGAGGAGGCAGCAAAAAGAGAGGCCGGGGGGGCAGCATCAGGTACCGATGCGGGTCGCAAGAAGAGGAGACCAGCAAGTGTGCAAGTGAAAAGAGAGGTGTGCCAGCGTGGGTGTGAGTGGAGAGGACGAGAGACAAGCATGCATGGGCTACGGGCCCTTGCTTTTTTTTTCTGTCTCTTTTTTCTTTCTTTTTTTTCTTTTCTTTTTTCTTCTTCATTTTTTTCTTTTCCTTCTGGCCTTCAGCTTTAACGTCTTTTATCTTTTTTATCTCTTTTTCTCCATTTATTGCTGCTCTGGTCGATAGCACTCCGTCCTAGGCCTCAATATGGCAAGGCAGGGGTGCACGGAAAGGGAGAGTCGGGTAAGGTGCAAGGGTAGCTGGCCCAAAAGAGAACAGCGTTGGCACTAGAGAGGACAAGGTCAGCCATCCACCACCCCCCTTGGTCGCAGACACGCCCCTCCAGACGAGAAGACGAGGTGCTGCCTCCATGGTGAGTTGTGTATGCAGCCACCCCCCCCCCCCCCCAAGAACAATAATTGACAAACTGCTGCTGCTGCAGGCGGATCCCAGTGATAGGTCCTGCAGCAGCCGTTTCTTTTCTGCTGCGGGCATCCCTGCCAGAGACAAAGGCGTGTTCTGTCGTTCTGCTGTCCTGGGCGTTCTTCTGCATGCATTGTCGTAGCAGAATGAATGGCCTCAGGCCGCAGCGAAGGGGCGGACGAGACCGTCGAGGAGAGCCCGCAATACTGGGAGTGTGTGGACTCGCTCTAGCAAGATACCTGCTCGCCGTAATTCAGAGACCGGTCGCGGACGAACGGTGGCCATTTGCAGATCCCCGACCCGATCCACTCGACAGCAACACTGTTGCCAGCGGCCGTGTCGAGAGATACCATAGTACATGCTGTAACTAATACTTCGGTCAGATATTGCTCGCAATACAGGCACCACACAGCACGAGCACACTGTTGCATCTCCTGCCATGAAGGGGCTGGCCTCTATTGCTCTGCTATTAGGGCCAATTTTCGTGCTCCTCCTTGCGCTCGTCTTGTCGGCCCTTTCTTGCTGTCTAGCCTGTTCCTGTCTGGCTTGTCTTTCATGGCTTCTTCGCGGCCTGCAAAGGGCAGAGATTAGCCTGCTTCGAACCATCAGCTGGTATCCTACCGAGAAAAGAGAGACAATCTCACCTCGGCGGGCCTGGATGGCCTGGATCGACTTGTCGAGACCCACCCGTACTGCTCGACGCTTGTGAAAGTTTGGGTTCGTCTCTTCGGTCGCGGTGGGCTGTGTGTGTGTTTGCGGTTGCCTCTCTGTGCAGCAGAAAGAAACGATGCACAATAGTACTCGTAGAGCAGGAAAAAACTCTGCCGTCCCGCATATTTTGCCATTGGCGAATGAGCGCGTTTGGGGCAGGAGCAACCGGCAAGGCAAGACAGAAGGCGGAAGGGACGCGCACGAACACGGCGGGGTGATAACACCTTGTTCCGGCAGGCAGGGTTTGGCTGGCGACGTCTTTCCATAGCAGGAGCAAGTTCGGCAACCACGGACGAGTTGCTCCTGCCGAAACAGGCCCGACACCGACGTGTCTGTCACTTTGCCTGGCAGCACATTCCTTTGAGTCTCACAATGCTCTGTATCATCGTTTTCTAGTTCATTTGCTTCCTGCGTCTCCTGCCTGGTGCCTCCTGTCCATTCAGCATTTGCCTCCGGTTCTCGTGCCCGCTCTCTCAACATTCTGTTTACGCAGCCACATCACATTCATACCCGTCCTGCACAGACCGTTTTCATGTAAATGGCCTCCATTGTATGGAGGACAAGCCACGCACCAGCGGCAGCGTCGAGCGGAGCCCCCCCCGGCCTGCATGGCTAGAAAGAGGAGACTGGACGGCCTGCTGCCGGAACACGGGACGAGACACCGCGGACGTCCAAGGAGAAGAACGACAAAACAATAAGGGAGACGAAGCAGCAAGGCAGTCTGAAGAAACAACCAAAAAGAGAATACGCCCGCCCGCCCACCAGCAGATGTGCCTGCCATGCCCACCCTTCTTGGCAATCTGTGACCCCGTCCCGTCTCTTGTATGTGCAACGGGGCACTCTACGTGCCATACAAGCGGCGTGAGAATGTGTGTGTTTATGGTGGGAAGACAGCCAAAGACGGCAGGGCAGAAGCAGGGCTTGGCTCAAAGAGGAAAACACCACCACAAGACGCATCCCGGAAGGGAAAGCTCAGGGCTCATGTGCATCAGGTGCGTCAGGCGTTGTGAGATTCAGGACAAGGCGCTGCAGCCCACCGTTGCCCCAAGCTGGCCCTGCCTTGCTGAACCGCATGGCTCCCCAGGTGCCGAGATGGTGCATGCAGCTGTCGAATGTGCAAGCGAAGGTTACATTCTACGTAACAGAAAGTGAAAAAAAAGGTACATACACAAAATGGAAAGGGAGAGAAAGGCACGCCGAAAGGGCGCTGGTCTGCTTTGTGTTGCCGGCGTGCACCCTTTTGCGGCACAGCGTAAAGGCGCGACAAGGAGTTGATCAGCAGGGGACACCCCGTGGCTCAGGCTTCCTTATTCAAGCAAGCTGTTTTTAGACCCGGAAGTGTGTATGAGCAGGTGCCTATGTCTGGCAGATTGCGAGACGCGCTCTGTCTTGATTGATACCAGCAAGTCTTTGCCATTTTTGTCTTGCCTCTTTCTCTGTCTTTTGCCCTTTTCTACAAAGTAGAGGCCATCTCCCTGTCAACGTGAGAAGACTGCATCCTCTTTCTCGGCAGAAGCACGTCACCAACACCAATAGCATGTGGGTTCTTCTTGCCATATGGGCAGGCTGGTCGATCTGATGGGAATGAGACAGGAATTGCATGCACGACAAGGTGCAATATACGCAGATGCATAGTATGCAAGGAGTACCTGCAGGCTTTAGCGGGACGCAGAGGTGGCGGGACGCTTCGCTGGAATTGCCATGTTGGCGGTGCAAAGGGCAGTGTGAACAAACAGACGAGAAACAGAAACCACAAACAAACCGGGGCCGAGCAGAGAACTGCAGGCTGAGCAGCAAACCGAAACACATGTGGCAAGACCCGGTGTAGACAGAAGAACGGGAGGCCAGGAGGCCAAGAGAACAGGCGAGCGCCAATGACAAGAAGAAGAAAACAAAAATTGGGAAACACGCCGCAAGTGATAACTAGAGATGCATACGAGCCAAATGTCTGAGACTATCTTACGCGGGCAAGCTAGACACAAAAAGAGGATAGAATCGAACGCATCCATTTGCCGGATGGACGAGGCAGCCAAAAAAGCACGCCGGCATAGCATTAAGTCAGCCAGCAGATCATCGTCATGTCTGGTAGCCCACCCAAATCCACCACTTGCTCTCTATTTTTCCACCTGTGCCGCTCTCGTCAGTTCACTGCCGTTCCCCGTTTTGGGTACATCTGCGGGTTATGCCACTTGCTAAAGGGAGAAAAGGAGCCATGTTACCGGGCATGGGGTTTGTGGAAATACATACTATGTAGTAGTTAAAACGAAACAATAAACCCCCAGAAACGGAGTTGAACATAAAGAAGAGGCCAAATAATATCAGAAGCAGAAGAAGCCACCCCCTGGGCTAAGAGAAAGGAGAAAGCTGCGACACCAATGTCGAGAGTCAGAATAAACAAAAACAAAAAAGCCAGTGTGCCACCACAAGAAAAAGGAAAAAAGAGTTCTGGACTGGCCACCAAAATTTGACAAGACTCCTTACATGTAGTTACATAGTACATGATGGCAGCTCCGCAGTGCCTGCCTGATGCTGCTCTAGCCATTCGTACAAAGTAGTACTCGTACTCGGAGGCATCCTTCAACGCAGTCCACACATAATTCAGTAAATGTGGTCTCCCCCCCCCCCCAAAAGAGACGTCTTACCATAGTATTACTTAGTATTATCTCATACGCGCTACGTGCAGGGGTAGCGGAGGGTGCCAACTGCCCTTCGGGTAGAGAGGCCCTGTTAGCCGGTGCTGTCACAGGCCCCTGCTGGGTGCCATTCTGAGCCTACTATTTACGGGTACTCGATTCTGACAGGTCCGCCCAAGGGAGGATCGCCTGCCAGACAGAAAATATGGGCAGATGTGCGAGCTGTAAGACTTGAACTACCGCTCGCCAGTCCACATTTGCATACTCGTACATGGTAGTAAGAGAAGGAAAAAGGCAAACAAAAAAAAGCAATTTCGGGGCATTGCTTTCTTTTTTTTTCTTTTTTTTTCTTCTTTTTTTCAGTTCTCGTGCATATGCTGTCGGTCACCAGTCTGCCAGTCTGTGTGTGCCGCTCGGAATGGACGTTTTCCTACCCACTCTATGGCATCCCTGCTTGCTGGATGTGACAGTGGGAGCGTAGGAGGAGAGAAGGCTCATATGCAACAGTGAGGCAGAGGACACAAAAAAAGAAAGAGAGGGAAAGGAAAGAAAACAAGAATAAGGAGCCCCTCCGCCCCCCCCCCCCCCCCCCTGTTCGACTACGCAAAGGAGAAGCCAAAAAGCTACCCCGGTCTCCGCCAGATCCACCCCTGGTCGGGCAACCCCTGACCCTAGATCCCGGCTTTCTTAGCACCAACAGCCAGAGTCGAGGATGGGAAGGAAATGCACAGGCGAGTGCTGATAAGTGGGCTCGTTTTTGACGGCTCCAAAAGCTTGTACCCAAAACAGATACGAGCAGGCCAGAAGGGGCACCACAAGAAGGAACTCTGGTTATTGAGACTTGGCCCTCCACTCCTGGAGCACCCATCGTGACCCCCCCCCCCCTTCTCCCCATCTCCAGTGAGCCCCCAATGTTTCAAACATTGGCCCAGCTGCAACTGCGACTCGTCAATTGGCAGAGTGCTAAACCATATTGAGCAAACGCACTGAATGAAGACACGAGAGTCAAGAATTGGCGCCCAGCAGGGAGAGACTCTGGCGATGGGCAGGATGATACGAGGCATCTCCCCCCCCACACATCAGACTCCCGTGGCGCACCCTCCTAGAAGACGGACCCGGTCGATCCCTCCTGCCTCCAAGAGTCGGGGTTCCTCTGTCTGAGTTCCCCTGGCAGTTCTTCCAGTCTTGCCGCCGTACTATTTTGTCTTGAAACAAACAAACATTTGGTGACGATTGTGTCTTACCCGCGCACAAACATTTTCATGTCAAAAAAGTATCCCACACCCACAGTGAACCAAGCCATTGGCAGCCACTCGCCCCCTCGTGGAAAAGGATGTGCCACACATCGTTTTGAAGGTTTCTCACTTGAGGGAGGGAGGGGCGGCACGAAGGCAGTGCCCCCATGCAAACTTGGAGAACAAGGTTTTGTGTGTGTACCATACAACGTAGTAGGCTTGCAAGGTATCTTACATAGCAGGGCCAAGCAATTCTGTGCTTGGTTCGCGCAAGGCCAGGACACAAAAAGAAAAGAACGGGACCGGTGAACAAGCATCCGTAAGATACACACGGCACACACAAAGTCTTTTTGGTCCTGTGAATATCTTTGAAACTTTGTCGACTTTCCTTCGGTTGGTACAATTCGATATCAAACATTTGTCTGCTCTTGATCCGCAAAATCAATTGACCGGGGGGAGGGAGGTGTCAAACAAACTCTGGTTCTTCTTTTCTATTGTTGGTTCCATGTCAGAAATGGAAGAACATCCCAACCAGGCGGGGTCAGAAGAAGCAGGAAGGGGGAAAGAAAAAAAAACCTAAAACGAAACAAGGCCGCGACCGGCTCAATGGCAAAATCTCAAAACATGACAGGCGACCAGGGGAGACAAGGAGGGGAAAGGATCTAAAGAAAGAACGAAAAGAGTGCACAGTTACAAAACCACCCCTCCCTCAGCCTACTACTACCCCCCCCCCTCGTTCTCATCACGGACATTGTTAATGGGCAATGGAGTCTTCCGGTGATGAGGACACCGAAGAAGGAAGCCCGTTTTATTTTTCTTTTGCGTGTGTGTTTTTCTCTTCTTTTTTTTTATAAAAAATATCGCGTTGTCTTTCTTTTCGCCTTGCCTGTCGCTTGGGACAAACTCGAATAGATTGCTTGACAACCCCAGGTGGAAAACCTGGAAGTACATAGTAATAATAGTCGCCAAGAAGCAAACAATAACACAGGAAGGGGGGGAAAAGGGAAGAGGTAGAATACTCGAAACACCAATCCGTTTCTCTTAACACACACTAATATCGCCCCGTGTGTGTTTGCCCCTCTCCCTCTATTTCTAGCAGAAAATTAGGGTCGCCTACCAGGAGCCGGCCTGCTGTTATGTGCCATGCCATTAAAATTGCTCCTTGTTATTGGCTCCTCACCAGCCCGTCCCCTCTTTTTTGGTGTTTCCCAGGTAAAAGAACAGCCACTCCAGGCTTAATGTGTGCAATCATTCTCAAGTCGTCTATTGTTGTCTTCTTTACAAATAGAGTATCAACACATTAACACAAATAAGACAATAGCACAAGACAATATAACATGACATGAGGTCTGTTTATATTTGGTGTCTAATTGATCTTTTCTTTTTTGCCCATCCCTCTGTTGAGTTGTCAGTCTTTCACCGGAAAACAGAAGTAGTAAAGACAAGACCAACCTCTTCTCCTTTTGGGGGGCCTCACCCGCCCCACCTCAACCAGAAACAAATGGCTTCTCTGTTTCGTTTTCTGTTTCTTGCCAGCTCCTGCTATTTTTTTTTTTGTTTTTTTCTGCCCTCTTTGGTGTGTCCTTGTCCCTTTTCTGCTTTGACTCTGTCCACAGTGCCAAGACTTGTTTTGCTTTTGTTAGTCGGCGGCAAGAGAGAAGATGCGACATGAGCGAGAGTTAACAAGAAAGAAGCACCGAGTCAAGGAGTGTGAGAGCCGGCGGCCGTCGTCTATCTACGCAACCACACGGTCCCGGTCTACCCTGAATTCGGTATCTGCCCTTTGTCTCTTCCTCTCTCTCTTTCTTCTGGCCCCGGTCCCTGTTACTCCTGTTTCTCGTCAGCAGCGTCGGTATCGCCCCTTGGGTCTAGACTTGTGGCTGCTGCACCGGGTTCGGGGCCAGGGGAAAGAAGGCGTTCTCGTAAAATTCTATTCCGATGCAGCTCGCTTGTCTCTCCGGGTTCCTGTCTTTGCCTCTCTTGTGCAGCACGGAACGAACAAAGGTGACGGACCGTATCTTGCGCGCAGGCCTCGCTAGTACTTTTTTTTCCCTTTTTTTCTTTTTTTCTTTCTTGCGCCTATACCCATGCCAATGCCTCGTGCCTCACCCCTGCCTCCTCTTCCTCCCTGCTCGTGGACAACCATGCGTCTCCGGTGACTCTGGGGTTTCTGATGCTGGCTGTGTAAGTTTTCTTTTTCAATGCCTCCTGGCTCCTGGCTCGTCTCGCCTGGTGGGCGTGGTAGCAGCCGTGGCCAGTCAGAGCCGCTCTTTTTGCCGTCCGTGCTCTCTTCCTTCCTGGCAGGGCCCGGCCAGAAAGCTGCTAGTTGATAGGAGGATTATCTTACCTTACACGAGTAAACCACCACAGTCGAAGTTGCAGTGGACTATGGCCGTTGCATCTTTGTTGGAGTAGATATTATGCTTTGACCACCTTTGATGATCCTTCCATTGTGACGGCCAGCCTCTTTTCTTCAGCAACCCGACTATCTGGCCGTGCTCGCTGTTACTGTTTTCTTCCAGTTTGACTAGTAAGACTCTGTAGCTTTGCCCGCCGGCTATCGTTTTGCAGACACCTTGCAAGGTCACGGACCTTGCGTGTTTCTTGCTCCGTGCTTTGTCGTGTTTCTTTCTCTCTTGGTTCTTTCTGACCCATGAACCTTTGTCATGATCACCACGATTGGCTTCCTCAAGTTGACAGATAGACGTCCCTGTAATATTGACTTCAAAAATACCCTCCCTCCTCCTGCTGCCATGGCATTTCAATCACATAGTTTCTTTGGGCCATTGCAGTTTCAGCAACGATCAACAAATGGGTCATCACACCCTCTGCCCGTATCTCACAATTTCATGCAGAATAAAAAAATAAAAAAATTAATCCATACAGAAAAGGAACCCCTTCATTCTGTTTGCCCGCCACGGCCAACCACCGCCACTACCCCTGCTTATCCCTCGTGGCTGTTGCGGCATTGGCGCAAGCCGCCGCTCCGATGTATCGTATCAACCGGGGGTGTCTTTCTTAGCTGTTTTGACTTTTGTGGTGGGACCCACTGGGCAATGCCGGCTGGGCGACCGCGGTTTGGGAGGTTACTCTGAGCCAAGTCTGGTTATTTTTTTTTTTTTGCAGTGCCTCTTTTTCTCTGCTTTCTCTGCTGGCTTGCAGGCTACGAGGATGTTTCCTGACGAGACAAGATATGACGTCCTCTTCGCTGTCGCCGTCCCCTTCCGATCCCACTCCAACTCCTACTTTCCCACTCTCGCTCTGACACACACTTTCTCCTTGTCTGGCTGTCACTTCCTTTGGCGTGGGTCCAGAAAAGGAATTAGTGCACCTGAGTTTATTGCGAATCCCGAACTTAGTTTCTAACTAGATTCTGTAACCTGACTAGAAAGCCGTGATTTATGATTTATGCTTTTTCCTTCTCCTAATGTGTTTTTTGTCATCTCTCTGGACTCCTTGCTTGGCGCCTATTGAATTGACCGAGAGGAAGGCCGTCTCCTATTTGAAGACTGCCTTAAAGGTACGTATAATGTGGCCATCTTATCGTAATCTTGCCACTCTCCCTCCAGTCGATCATGATGAAGCCACAGAGAAGCCGACACAAGAATGGTGGCAGTAGTAGTGGCGGCGGAAATGCGCGAGACAGAGACAAAGAGAGAGAGAGAGAGAGATAGGAGAACATAAACACACTGATGAATCAGGACTCGGCAGGGACAGAAGCACACCACACTGGGAGAACGGACCCCCATAGTGCTCGATTTGGAGGGGGCAAAGGGTTTTCTCTTTTCTTTTTTTTTTCCCCCACACTCTGCACTTCCTAAAATGGAATGGCCCCACCAGCTGCCTTCCATGGTTGTCAACCAGTGAGAAATCATGCGGCGGGGCTCGAAATTTTTGGGAGCAGGAGGGGGGGGGGGCAAAAAAGCTTCCCTTGCATAAGTCATATTAGGACATCACAATACTCGTATCTTACAAGACTGGACAGGGAGTATCTTGACCATGATGAAAGAGGGGGGTGAGGAGGAGGTGGTGAGCGTAGGAGCGCGTGCGTGGGTGCGCCGTGCGTGCAGGACGCCATGTTTCCCAACCTACATGCACACCATCATGTCATGCTTTTCTTTTTGCCAGGAGACAAAGGAAGATTGCGAAACTGGTTGCTCTCGGCTGTCCATCCGAGACGGACATGCAAAAAAAAGAAAAGAATGTCAGAGGCAAGGAAAAAGAAAAGGAAAAAGAAAGGAAAGGAACAAAGATAGCTGGGCAAGGGAATAAACCGGCTCCTTATGAGAATATGCTTTCGTTCGTTACAAAAGGCACAGCACGACAACGACAGAACAGAGTTGCCAAAAGAATGTACCTCTCTCTCTTGTCTCTTTCCCCCTTCGTCGAAACGTCTTGGCAACCAAGTTTTCAACTCTTTTGAGTTGCCATTTTAACTCCCCTCCCGCAGACAGGTCAGTGTGTTGTTTTGTGAGGGAACCCATGACCAGTTTGGGGGTTTTTCCTCTGATTTTCCTGTTTTTTTTTTTTTTCAGTCTCCTGGTGATGAATCTTTATTTTGACTCAACTCCCGCGGGAGTGTGAAGGACAACCAGACATGGAGCGGGTGTGGCTTTCCCATCCGAATAGAGGGGTAGGGTTGAGAATGCCAAGCATCTCCGCAAAACACACGGGCTGGAAGGAGAAGGAGTTTATGAGGCCTGAGCAGCGGGCTGCCGTCTTGAAAAGAGGGGATGGCGGCAACCCCGGATTCTCGCGGGCCATTGCCTCTCGACACGGCTTAATAGGAGGGTGGTGTTGGTGAACTGTCCTCCCTTTTGGGGACGAGTTTGAAGGCAACTCACGAACGAAGAAAGACAAAGTGTGTGTGTGTGCGTGTGTGTGTCAGAACTTGGGTTGAAAACTCGCGGCAGGAAGCTGATAGAAAAGACGGGGGTGGGGGGCGGTAGAGCGCCGTGACAGCCTTTCTGTGCCGCTATAACCTCACACCAGCAGGGACCAAGTTAGGGAGGAGGTTACCATTTGCTGCCAGAAGGGTCAGCAAAAGGGTCCAAGCCACTCCCAGGTTCGCACTGCCATGTGTGGCTTGTAAGATACTGTCGTAAATGGGCGTGTGCGCCAGAACGCGCAGCAGCATGTGCGTGCCAGGCTGTCGTCTTACAGTGCATGAATGCCCTGTACGATGACCTGCAAGCACGGCAGGGCCAGCGGCAGAGGCAAAAGGGCTGCAACAACGGCAAGGGACGCCACGAGACGAAGAAAGGGGCCGGCGAGTCTGCTACGAAAAGCGGAGGTGGGAATGACAAACAGATTGAAAAAGGGCAGGTCCAGGCATCGGTTTGCTGCAGAGTGTTGCTGCTAGATTGTCATCGTCGTCGGATTTCTTTGCATCCGTCACTGCGTTTGCCTGTTACGGCCACAGAAGATGCAAGCGTGATCCAAAAGGAGGGTCTGGCCCACGGCACACCCACGGCACACCTGCGGGCGCACATGCGAGTATGGAAGAAGACAAAGAAAAGGGTTGCCATCCAATGCCGTAAAAAGCAAAGATGCAAATGATGCCCGTCTCACCGCCTCCGTGTTTGGCTTCTGGCCCCCCCTTCTACCCCAGATCCCAGGAAACTGTGCATTCACCAGAAGTCTGAGGAAGTTTACTCGCAACAATGCGTCCATGCGTGCTGGTGTTGCTCCTCCTTCGCTTGCATTGCTGTGCGCGCCTCCTATCCATTGGGGATTAGGCTCGCCGTTAGTGCTCGTGCTAGTGATGAAGAGCGAGATGAACCTTAACAGCAATCCCTGTCAGCCAGGCCGGGCACCTACATACGAGGCCGAGAGGCCCAGATATCCCGCCACCTATCGTACATGTACTTTGTATCTTACATTGCAGGTAGCATCGCCACGTTTGGGGGGGGGGGTCCTCCTGTCTGTCGCTCTAACCATTCCCATACATCGTGACTACGCGCATTCTTGGTTTTGGCCGGCTCACACACTAGTTGCTCCCCCTCTCACGAGCCTCGCCCACAAGGGAAACACACCCTCCCTCTGGCTTTCTATTTTCTTCTCTTTACCCCAGTTCCGTGTCTGCAATTGGATCCGTGCTCGTCTCGATCGAAAAGGCGGGGTGCATGCCGATTATGCTTCTTTATGACCGTAAAAGGAGGCCAGAGACGGCACAGGATGGACACAGGGAGAGGGGAAAGAAGGGAAGGACGTGGGCAGCCGGGCGTGGTGCTGCGACGACGGACGGCAAGCGCGAGACGAGGTCGAGTCCGTGTTTGGCGGGCTCGGGCTACTCGCAAGACATGCTGGAGAGCTGACTGCTAACTATGTAGCTGTGTTGTGTTAGTCGGCCGAGCCGGACGGCTCGCTAGCGTTGCTGGCGCTTCCAGTCGCTTCCCTGCAAGTGCTCATAGACCGCACTCGCGTGGACAAGCAAACCCAGCGGTCGCCTCTCCAAGCTTGGCTTCACTCTCGGCTCCTCTTACTTGATTCTGCAAGGCGCTCAGGATTCTCCTCTCTTTCTTCTGGTTCTCTGGCAAGTGTCTACTATGTGTGACTAACTACTATTAACTACACCACCAAACTCAGAACTGGTCAAGACCCAGAATGACCCAAAGTTTGTGTCTGTTTTCATTTGACCGCCGCCGCCCCGGAATACTTTTTCCTGTGTCGGTTTCGGTCCACCATACGATTTGGGCAGGCAAGCCGTTGGACATCCCGTTGAATAATTAAAAATCAGCGGCAACAATTTCCCTCCCCTAGTTTCCCAGGCCGTTGTTCATCACAATGTTGATCATTAAGAACGACAACAAAGAGAGACAATGTCCTTGTTTCAGTTGCCAGGGACACACTCGGCAATATCGAACAAACCTGGCGTGGGAAGCAGAAGCGGTTGACAACCCCGTCTGCTCTACGGATAAAGACATTGTCGAGGATAGAGTATGGGTGTCTCTTATTCAAGGCGTGCTTCAAAGTGAACCAAAGGGCCACATATGGGCGAGAACAGGCCTGGGACCACGTTGAAAGCACGGCACGAGTGCAGTCCGTGCGCCGCAGACGCGGGCTGCAATGACGGGACCTGAGAGCGGGCGGGCCAATAGACGGCGATCTAGGCGAGGCAGCGTGGTAGAGGCCAGCCCGCTGAAGAATGTGAGGCAAATGCAACAGACATATGTACATATGTACAGTGCCTTTGGCTGCCGAGGCTGCAGTTGCCTACAATGTCGCGATGCTTTATGGAGAAGTTGCCAGCACACACACACACACACACACAAAAGACTGAAATGGCAAGACTCGTCTGCAAGGACGGCATAGGAACGGCCATATCGAGACACAACGAGACGGACAACGGAGGTCAGCAATACAGAAACAGACAAGCAGAGACGGCAATGGCTGCTGCAGGGGTTCCCAACTGCTTGCTCGTTTGGGACGAGCGTTTCCGCGGCGTCAGCAAAGCGACGACAGAAAACGACAAAAGCCCCCCCCTCCCCCCAACTTGCCCTTCCCCCGCATCGGCATCAGCACTTGTCTCCTGCAGATGAGGGCGAGATGTGACACGACGGAAGCCAGGCCTCACAGAAACAGAAACTGCGTCTATTCTTGAAATCCAACCACACGGAGCATCCTCTTCCCTTCCTTATCTGCGCAAACTGGCCACATGGCACCAAGAAGTTTTCACACCCTGGCTGAAAACAGGTGCGATCGACGCTGGCTAGGTGTGTAAGTGCCTGGTTGTGTGTGGTGTGAAGCCCTGTGGTGGTGTCGTGAGTGTGTGGTTTGAGAGAACTTCCCTTGCATCTTACATGGGGATAGTTTGTGGCAAAAGCCTGCAGATGCGTGGGTAAGGGTGCGTGGCGCGGTTTCTGGTTCGCACCGAGCAAGCGCATTGAACGCTCCTTCCGCGCACGTCGACTCGCCACGACAGGGCAGCTGCGACCGGCCATTGGTGCGCGCCTTCCATTCTTGCTTCGAGAAACGTCAAAGCCCGTTTCGAAGTCTGTCTCTGACTATGGTACAATTTAAAGAAAGGAAAAGAAAAATAAAAGTAAAATTTAGAAAAAAATTAAGAGAAAAAAACTACTTTCATGATCTAGTTACTATGTATGATCTCGAGTCCTCTTCTTGTGCCCTCTCTACTTGTACACACACGCAACCTTCCATTTGCCCCCCGACCAGGGTCGGCGGACCGCTTTTTAGGCCGTTTACACCCTGGCCCGGCATCTCATGCGACTGGTCGAATTTTATTCGCCTTTCGACTTGCGCGAACTCACCGGTCATCCTCACCGATTTTCCTTTTTGTGTCTGCTAACGCGGCCGATTGAATTTCTACCTAGTATTTTGATTTCGACTATTTGCCTCTGGACTTTTCTGCCGTCTCTTCTTGTGATGGAGGTGCAGGACATGCAACACACAGAAAGAGAGAGCTAGCCTGTTCCCTAGGCGCCTTGTTGCAATCGTGCCGCGTCTGTTATACGCAATGACATCTTTTCGCCCTGGGGGGGTTTCAGTTCCTCCTGTGTCTAGAGTCTGGCCCTGCGGCTCTCTCTCAGCACTTGTCTGCTTCCTCCCTTCTAGTCTTTCGAAGGTTGAAGAAAGCTTAACAAACAGCAGCCATGCTAGCACAGGTGTCTCCTGTCAACTACTCAGGGTCACATCCAACAAACAAGAACACCCATTTTGTGCTTGTCCAGCCCTTGGCTCGGTCATTAGCAGTTACCATTTGACCTGCCGTAACTACCATTCTGACTGCCGCTCACGAACCGTCTTACCATTTTGAGCATCACCTGCCGTTTCCCCCCTCGTTGGGTGGCGTATCCAAATTATCAGGATCCTCGGTTGATGCGGGGATGAAGAAACCACAGACAGTCAAGTCAGCACTGGTTTTGGCATCGACGTCTCCACGAGACCATCCTGATGCCTGGCCTCTTTGAAGAAGGGTGGCTTCTGAGCCTCCCGTGGCCAACAGACGTGAGAAAGCCAACAGAACCAGGAGATGCCAAAAACACACACACACACACACACACACAAAAAACACACCACATGCAATCGGTCCACCGGACCTTGGCCAGACTTTCCCACGCGCATCTTACATACTCTGATGCCAAACGAGCCTGCCAGACAAGTCCAACAGCCCGTCTCGTCCACCGCGGCTGCCTCGCCCTCCCCTGGATCACATCACAGACAGACACGCCCCCCC